>JAMPIV010000750.1:0-53657 GCA_024509875.1 Oreohelix idahoensis | reverse complement strand
GTTTGGGGGGGTGGGGTGGGGGTTGGTAAAGAGGGATGGGAGTGATGGTAGTGATGATGAGGTAGATGGTGTGGGTGGTGTGAAGTATATGGGTGTTAGGGGTGTGTGTGGGGGTAGGGGGGTGATAGGGGGTTGGGGTTGTATATGAGAAAATAGTGGTTTTATGGAAGTTAGGATTGGTAATGTTTTAATGGAGTGTATATGTGTGTTTATGAGACGAAGGTAGAAGGAGAATGGTATAAACTTGTGGTTGTGATATGGGGTGAAGGGGGTAGGTGTTGAGGATAAGTATGGATTGGGAAGGGGTGTTGGGGTGTAGTTTAGGATACTGTGGTGGGTTGATTGTTTAGTAATAAGATGATTTAGGGAGGGGGAATGGATGTGAAAGGTTGTTTTTGTTAGTGTGGAGGGTTGGGGAAGGACTCCACCGTACATAAGGCCTACCATACGAGATATGTATTGATTGGAAACTTCTTTATTTGCCCAATTAACGCTAAACATTCTTTTTTTCGCTTGTGGAGTATCCTTGTTCCGCCTTATTCAATTTGCGGCTTGCATAAGCGACTGGTTTCAGTTCCCCATCAGGTGAAGATGATCTTTGCAACAAAGCCCCTCCTAGTCCTACATTACTTGCATCGGTTCTTAAGACAAATCCTGTGTCAAATCAGGCAGTTTGAGAATAGGCTTGCTAGTGAGTTTTTCCTTTAACTCTTGGAACGCTAGTTCACATTGTGCAGTCCAAATAATTTTATCTGGAAGTCCCTTGCGAGTCAAATCAGTCAGAGGAGCACAAATAGCGTTAAAATTCTTGATGTATTTCTGATAAAATCCGCATAACGACACAAATGATCGCACGTCCTTTTTTGTTTGCGGCCTAGGTGCTCTCTGCAGTTTTTCCAAGTTCTTAGGATCAGGGGTCATATTACCCTGATATACAGTGTGTCCCAAGAATTCCAACTCTTTGCATCCAATACAACATTTTGTTGGCCTATCAGTTAAGTTCGCCTCCCGAAGTCTATCAAACAACATCTCCAGAGCTTCAATGTGTTCTTCAAATGTCTCTGTGGCGACGAGAATATCATCCATGAAATTCGTGATACATGGGTTATTCAGGGGATCCAACAATTTGCGCATCATCCTTGAAAACACACTCGGAGCATTTTTCAGTCCGAATGGTAGCATATTGAATTCATAATGTCCATCCGAAGTGCTAAAAGCCAAATAAGGTCTCACTTCAGGCTTCACTGGGATCTGGTAATAGCCTTTACTAAGATCCACCTTTGAAAAGTATTTTGCCTTGTTCAGTCTGGCAAATAACTGTTTTGTGTCTGGTAATGGATCCACTTGTCCTTCTGTGACAGCATTCAGTTTCCTGTAATCTATGCACAGTCTGTGTTCCCCAGACGGTTTTCTCAACAAAACGACACTAGAACTAAAAGATGATTCACTGTGCGAAATAATCCCCTCCTTCAACAAATACTCTATTTCTTCCTTCAATGCCTTCTCCTTCGCGAACGGAATAGAATAGGCTCTCATACAGATTGGGTTTGAGTCTACCAGTTTCATGTCATACTGTAGCAAATTTGTATGGCCTGGTTTATCTGTTAATACATCTGTATGTTCCTCCAGAACCTGTTGAACTCTCTCCCTCTGGTTTTTAGTCAGGTGCTTACTGACTTTTACCTGTGCTGCGGTTTCACAAGGATGTAATGGGTATTCATGTGAGGTGAGTGGTTCTTTTGCATCTGGGTTGCAATAGCCAAGGTCAATAAGGGGGTGCTTTCCTGGAGTGGTCTGTCCAGATACTTCTTTAACAGGTTTACATGATAAACTTTCTCCTTCCCCTTTTTGTCAATTTTATAGTTTGTTCTAGACACCTTCTCTAGAACCGTATATGGACCTTGCCAACCAATTTGTAATTTATTCTGGCTTCCGGGTAGTAGAAGCAGCACCTTCTCTCCGACTGCCAGTTCCCTGTCCTTTGCCTTCCTATTAAAATATGCTGCATGTTTCTTCCTGGCTTGCTTCAAATTATCATTTGCCAGTTTCCATCCAGCTTTCAAACGAGTGGTCAGTTCGTTCACGTATTGATACGATGAGGTAACAGTCTCTTCCGCCTTCTCATCTGTCCAGGTCCTTAATAGAGTTACATCTGGATCTTTAATTTATCATACTTATTTTTCATGGAACCCATCGGGTCCCGTCCATTAGAAGCTCCATAATGAGGACTTTTCTTCCTAGAATCATCACTCACAAATCGACCACTACCAATTTTTCTCTGGGGTTTGTCTCCCCACTTAAGATTGTTTATGAGAGATCTTCGCTCTCTTGTCTGTTCTTCCAGTTTATATAAGTCTGACCGAGGGATTGTCATCTTATCCTGGGTAAAATTTCTTCTTTGTACTCTTCGCATAGTGGCCATGTTAATCCATTCAAGTGAAGACTGGGTGTGAAAGGGGGCTCCCATTCCACTTTGTCTACCCGAGTATAATTAGTTTTTCTTTCAGGCCTAAAGTTGCCCCGTGGCGTTTCTAGGTCCTGCACATATTTTCCCTTTGTGGGTGTTCCCTCATGAAATACGCCACATGCTTCTACAAAGTTTTCAACATCGACATTTACGTCGGGCCAATAGTATTTTCGAGCAATCTTTTGGCAGATGGTACCGACTTTCTCATGGTCACCATCTTTTCCAACATGTAAGCTCCTTATTAAGTTTGCCCTATATATCTTGGGAAGAACTAACTGTCCGTGACCAGGGGATCTAGTTCCTGTCTTCCTATATAATAATCTGTTCTTCATGAAATATTCCCCCTTGCTCGGAGGTGTGTGGCATTTGGGCAATTTTTTTAAAACAGGGCTTGAGTGTCCTATCCTCAGCCTGCGCCTTCCTCATCTCCTCTGGATGAGCATTTATAGGTTCACCTTCTTCCTCCTTCTTCTGTGACCTGGTCTGCACTGTCGCCATGATCACAGGTTTCTCGGGATTCCCCAAGAAGACGTATCTACACCCCAATATCAGAGGGTAGATTGGTTCATCTATCACTGCTGCTCTGATTTCTCCCTCCACATAGCGAGTTTTCACCGTTATCCTTGCGATGGGAAGTGTCATGAGTGGTATGTCCTTAGTCGCCCCTTGTATTTCCACTGTTTCTGTGGTATACTGACTTGGGTCCACTAGGCTAGACTTCACAACTGAATCATAATCCAAACCTGTATCATAAAGGCACCTTATGGTGACCCCATTACAAATAACATCCTCACAAACTGGGGGGTGATAAGGTTCCTGTTGTCCATTAGGATTAACCTTTAATCTTCGCGTCCCCGACTTCATTGCAGCAATGTTTGAAGGTTTCCTTCTACAAAATTCGGTGTTATGGTTATCCTTCTTGCACCATTTACACCATCTTTTTCCTTGGTTCAACGGTTTTTCTTTCATTGAACTTTTGGTCATTGAACTGTGAGTTTCTGTCGCGATAGTCATTTCTTGGCCGCTCAAAGTTTGTCCTACCTTTATTTCCCTGCTCTCTATTATCAAATTTATTAAATTGCTGTGGAGCTTTAAAATTGTCTATGTGCTTCTTTTTAGCACCACTTACCTCTGCCTGAGCTGCCTGATACCTCTCAGCAACATTTAAAATTTCCCCAAACTTCTCTGCACCTTGTTCCATGAGAAATTTTCTCATGTCTGGAGCCATGGACTCTCTCAATTGCTCAATCATGATCATTTCTTTAAGATCTTGGGTCTTCCCCAGAGCCGTCCATTTCTCCAAATAGGTTTCTAGTCTAGCAGAGAATTGGTGGTATGTCTCCCCAGACAACAGTTTGGCATTTCTAAATTTCTTACGATAAAATTCACCATTCTTCTCGTACCTTAATAACAAAGCCTGCTTTAACATGTCATAATTGTCTTGGTCTTCCCTGTTCATTTTGGCAAATACTTCATAAGAAGTACCTCTCAATCCCTGTGATAGCTTTAAACTCCACCTCTCTCTCTCTAACCCATATGTAGTAGCTAATAACTCAAAACGTCCTAGGTACCCCTCTATGTCATCGTCTTTTTCAACAAAATGGTCTAAATGAAACCCCATAGCTGAGTTTGAGGCTCCCAGACTGGGCGTAGCATCTGAGGCAAAAGGGCTGGCACCATTTTCAGGAGCCGGGCCTTGTAATTCCAGCTCCCTTAGTCGTAATTCGTGCTCCCTTTGCAACCTTCTATCTTCTGCCTCCCTTTCGGCAGTCAACCTTTTTTCTTCTGCCTCCCTTTCGGCAGTCAACCTTTTTTCTTCTGCCTCCCTTTGCTGTCGTTTTTCTTCTGCCTCCCTTTGCTGTCGTTTTTCTTCTGCCTCAATCTGCAGCCTCTTAATTTCTCTATCAGCCTCAATTTGTAACCTCTTCTCTTCAGCTACCTTTCTATCTTCCCTTTCAATATATTTATCACATTCAGCCGTTACATATTGAATTAAAATCTGACCATCCATTCCCATCTCCTTTGCGGTCAGCACAGCAGCTGATCGGAATTTTGCTAGCTCCGCCATACTTTTCAGACAATATAATAATATACAAGCTAAATCTCTAACCAGTAAATACACTAAGTACTTCTTATGACTATAGTCTAACTAATTCTAACTAACCAGTTAACTAATTAATTATCACTGGCTGTGAAGATTCACCAACTTTTATCTGCAGGGACACTTTTAATTTTAAAGGGAATTTCACAATTTTTTTTTTCCTAATTTTATTTCTCCAACCAGGAGATCCTAATATTACTGTTGGGCTAATTATCCCTGGACAAGACCCCAATGTATGTAGTGGGTTTGATGGTATTGTATGATGGTGATATTACTAAATGTAATGTATGAGGCCAGCTGTGAAGGCTCCTGAGATAAAATGTAGTTGTGAATTGTCAGAAGGCCTTTCTTGCTACCACTACGACCTCACACTCAATTTTTTTTTCTTAATGAATGTAGCTATGTAAAATGTCTAGGGTAATGATATGTAATGTGGTGTGATAGTTATAGATACACCCACAGATATTTAAGCAGACTAATAATATTTAACAAATATTATAATACACTGAACTAACTCAAGAGTGTAAAATTTTTGATAGAATTATATTACATTTATTTGTTCTGGATCAAGTTTTATGTTGACCAGAACTTTTTTTTAAAAAAAAAAGGATTTAAAAATTATGAAAGAAATGCATGGAATGTTACATAATAAAATGCAAGAGTGTACATATATAAGTACTAGACTAGTTAGTTTTATTAAAATGTTCTAGTAGTCATCTACTTGGGAGGATAGTTAATGCTTGTGCTGTTGGGGTGGCCTCATCACACCTGTCTATATTGACTACACAGTGTCCAGTAAATTACAGGAATTTTATGGGGTATTAGTAACTAAAAGGCGTTGGTGAACTTCCAGCAGACCAGAGGCTCACTCAACTTGCATATGTAGCTCTGGTGCTGAAATCTGGTGGTCCCACCTCTCCGTGCTGGCGGGCAATAATAGTGGTCTCTGTCACAACGTACTGCACAGATACACTCGAGTAAAATCACCAACTGAATGGACACCGCCTTGTTGACAACTGAAACTCACAGCTCTGCAATCAAAGTATTGGCTATGTGTCAAAATTCTATTCTCTACCCACGTCTGGACACAACACGGACACAACAACCACATCATACAGACAGGTCAGATCTCTCTGACCAAACAGCACATTTACCATGGTGGTTTTACATCAGATAGGTCCTCCCAGACTATAGATTCTGAAAAATATTTATTAGTTTCCTTCCCTAAAAGTGGATAGGTAATATGTTTCATTATTCTCAACACTTGATCTGTCTTTCCTAACCCTTGCTGGAGTTTATGTATATTGTTGGTCCATAGACCCTGACTTGGGCGGGGGGTCTAGAGCAAATCCCTACTTGTTTGTAAGGCTAGATTATGATATGGCAGTATCAAATCACTCGAACATTAAACAATATTCAAAATATACAAAGAAATAATTTCAATCTTACCAGATTATGAATAAAGAACACAGAAATGCTAGCAAAACTCAGCTGAGCTGCTGGCTATAGTATGGCGTCCCTGAACTTATTTCACTTTCTTTCATTTGGAAATCACCACACTTTAAAATACTGTGTCTATCATCGAACAACTATTGAGGAATGGCCCCACTTGCGCGTCTGAGCGCCGATAAAATGATTGTCTGTGGCCAATCACTGCCTAGGTTTATTTCAAATTCAAATTTCCTACCCTAAAGTCATTTCAGTCATGCTTCAGTCAAGTATGGATGTTTATCTGTTAGTCTGTCCGTCTCTACTTGTTTTTTTCAAAAACGTACTTGATTTTTGAACCAACCTTTCTCTCCCCTCCAAAATTTTGTCGTTAAAAGTTATATTTAGACACAGCTCCCACCAATGTCCCTTCGCTTCCCTACTAAGTAGATTTGAACACCTGCGTCTCGAGGTCGTGTTTTTTTTGTGCAAATAGCGACACTTTTTATTCCATACAGTCTGTCGCTGATGTGAACAACACTGTCTTTTGTCATTATCTTCAATATTATCTATCCGTCTGTAAAATTAAGAACATATTAGTTCACTGCTCAGAATGGGCCATCCGGCCAGCTAATTTTTATATTCCTAACATTAATATTACGAAAAAGTTACTTTTTAATTTTTGTAATATTCCAAACATCTGCGTTCTGCCGCTGAATTCAAATCAAAGGCTTGGTATCGCAAAAGCGACCAATAAATGACTGTGGCGTAACATATCCAAGGTCCCTTCTGTCGAGTTCCTTACTTTATGTCAACTTGGGAAACGTGACTTTTCTCCGTTTCCCCCCCAATTGCGTCTCCTTAGCCTTTCTAGTCTCACGCAATCTTTCCAGTCATATTTTTTCCTTTTTATCCGCCGTTCCCCTCCTGTCTAGCAAGTCAATTTTTATGGAGGGTGATGACCCGCGGTCTGGGCGATCATGTACTATCAGCAGCCTACGCATTATGTTTTTATCCTTACATGTTATCTTTGGAGGTATTTTACCGTTGTATCTCTGTCGATTTCACTACATATCTAACACGTGTTAAGGTAAGACCCCTTTAACCACTACGTTATTAAATTAGATTATTAACCACAAATGTCTAGCTTATCCTATCGCTTTTAACGCGTGATATGAACACTAGTCTTTTATAAAATTACACAAAATGGATATAAGAAAATAATATATACCGTCAGTAGCCAGTTATTTAATGTATGTACTAGTCAATTATAGCATCTCTTTCTGGGGAATAGCGAGTAATTAAATTTACTTTACAGCTGGAGAAATTTAGCTATATGTTATTTAATACGCTTTTCAATTTAACACAGAAAATCTCAGTGAAATATAATGAAAAACTTTTAACACACTAAATCACTTAACGGCTAGTATATAAATTACCGCAAACAGAAAAAGATGGAAACAACTCCACGAATCTAACCATTCACTTTGTACGAAAAACTCTTAGGATTTCGAGCTAGTTATTTCAGAAAATTCTCTGAGCAACTGATAATGACTTTGGGGGAGACGGGATATATATCCATAGACGGCGTTCTTTCGCTCCTTAATGCGAAGGTCGCACCTACGGCCAGGGCCGGGAACATCTACGGTTCGATTCCTGAATGAAAGGTTTTTTCTTCACCTCTGCCGACCGACAACCTCTGGCTTGTCTTTCATTCTCCCCGCCTGCCGCGTATCAGCTACGCAAGTTAATTCCCCTGAAAATGTAACAATTCAAGGTACGTCTCAGACTTATCGCCCTTGATTCTTCAAAGAAACTGTTAACGCCTGGCCTCTGCCCGCGTGTTCCCTTGATCAAAGAACGATTACGCAGTGCTGCGCACTTCGCTCTGTTCCACCGTGCTTAATTGTCAGACGGCTTGCGTGTTAATTGCGATAGTGAATCAGGCGTTCGTGTAGCAAAAAAATATAACCCTAGATGGGGGGGGGGGGGGCGGGGGGGGGGGGGGGGTGGGGTGGGTGGGGGGGAGGGCGGGGGGGCGGGGGGGGGACAAAAAGGGGCGCGGGGGGGGGGGGGGGGGGGGGGGGGGGGGGGGGCAAAAGTGGACGGTCACTGCTGCACTATTTCCATATGTGACAATGACTAACATCCTAACTACTACCACCTCCATCACAATCACTATCATTGCTACCAACACCATGACCAAGATCATCGTTACTACCACCACCATCGCTAATATCATCATTAATATCACTACCACCACCCCACTGACATCATCATTACTACCACCACCATCACTAACATCATAACTATTACAACCTCCATCATTATCACTATCATTGCTACCACCATCATCGCCAAAATCATCATTACTGCCACCACCAACACTAACATCGTCACTACTATCACCATGACCATCACTGACATCTTCACTACTACCATCCCTGTCGCGAGAGGTTTAAGATGTTATAAAAATGTAGATATCCTGGACATAAAGGTGTATCAGATGATACCAGGATAATGCCAGATAAGAGTCTGGTCTTATCAGTAATACCCTCTTCTCTGAAGAGAGTAAGGGTGTATAGACACAAAGGTAGGGTCAAGCTATCTAGGTTCCCAGAGAAGATGGTGATGTAGTACTCTGAGTCCCTAACTGCTACCTCTCCTGATCCGCCTCTGTGATTATGGTATTTAATATGTTTCTGACTCTGTTAGGGGTAATTTATATAACTATATTCACCAACAAGAACTGTAATTCAACTTAAAGAATCTAAGAAAGTCTTCGGGTGAATATTTATAATTTAATTAAACAGTTTCTCTTTTCTGTTTGAAAAGTGCTAAACTCAAATATTTTACAACATTAAATAAATAATAATAGTTAACGAATGTTTTTCTCTTGGGTCAAAATGTCTATCATCTTGTATACAACTTTCGCTTGCTTGATCATTAACTTGTAGGATTGTTTATTATTATTACTAGAAGTTTATAGAAACACTATCTTAGTTTGGTCATCACAACCTGGATTCGTATATGTCTTTATTGAGTCTGGATAAGCTGCACAGTTGCATTAAGCAACTTATCTTAGTCACTGCAGATGGCTCCCTTATAAGCTGGATATACAATTCAGATGAACTCGTTCCAGTAGTTACAAACGTGATGACGGGCCGGCTATCACCAACTGGCACTGCATTCGTTGCAACATTTGTAACAGCAGCCTCTTCTGATGTTGAGACTTTTTGTTAAAGGATTAAACCCTCAGGTACACACACATACTAGCCCTCAATGGTTGAATAAGGTCTGCTAACAAGTGCAGAAAGGCAAACGCTGGCGTTAATATATGCTCTGCTTTCCCCGCTTTCTGTGTTTTTTTCAAATCGTGACTGCCCGGATTTTGTTAGGCGAGTCTATTTATAGTCTGACCTCGGATGTACGAGACACAATTCCCCTAAGAATGCAATAACTATCCTAAAATGTGGGTACCGTTTGGCCTTTTGTACAATGTAGGAAAACTACTTTTTTATTATTATCTTCGTTATTCCTGATGCGATTTTAGTCAATTAAAGTTTACCTTATACTTCGAATTAGGCTTTACATATCTATATAATAATCTTTTTGGTTACTACTCGCATTTTCTTTTATTCATAGTTTAAACAGCTAAACTTGGGCCAACCTGAAGCTTCGAATGCATTTAACCTAAGATTTATCCCGTCCTATAATAGTACTAGTAAAAGTATTACTACTTACGGGTAGAGTAACATCCCTAATATCGTGTTGATAACCTCTGCCAAGTGGTACTTCTTCTATACTGCTGTAGCAAAATTCCGAAGTTAATCATGTTACACAAAATATGGTCTGGCCATCTTTATTCTCCCAGCAGTTGTAAACACAGAACCAAAAAAGCGTTTTCATTGGTCGGTGTATCATATATTTTTATAATGTATGGCGCGCCGTAGGACCAGAGTTATAAGAATTCGTGATGTGAAACAAACGTCATTCCACGACAATCCCTAACACCATTATTGCTACCACCACCATCACGAGCATCACCATTACTACCTCTGCTATCACTGACATCATCACATCTACCTCCACATAGCTAACACCATCATTGCTACCACCACCATCACTAACACCATCATTGCTATCACCACCATTACTAACACCATCATTGCTACCACCACCATTACTAACACCATCAATACTACCATCACCTTCACTAACACCATCGTTACTACCATCACCTTCACTAACACCATCGCTACCACCCCCAGCATCATTAATGCCACTACCTTCACTAACAACATCATTGTTACCACTACCATCACTAACACCATTATTACTACCACCACCATCACTAAAATCACCACTACTACCCCCATCATCACTAACACCATTATTGTTACTACCACCATCACTAACATCATCACTACTACCCACATCATCACTTCTACCAGTACCATCACTAACACCACCACCATCACTAACACCATTATTACTACCACCATCACCACTAACTTCATCATCATTTTAATTATCATCACCACCATCTCTGCTTTCACCATTACTAACAACATCATCAATCTTGCAGCTTTTACCTTAAGTAAAATTATCATCACAACCAACAGTATAACTATAACAATTATATCATTCATTCTTTCATTTTCCTTTTCACTACTTAGGAGCCGTGAACCACTGCTTCAGCTGCTCTCATCTGCAGAAAGAATGCACCAAAGCAATTATATACTGTTGCAATTCTGTAACAATTAATGTTACATCATTATGTTGCCAGCCTCATTAAAAACCTCATATAAGACGCCTCAAACAGCATACATGTTAAAAACAGTAGTACTATTACTTCTTTCTCTCCCCAGCAACCCTGAGATTTTACACGAGGCAACTACGCATTGCTTTCATAATCACCATTCATTATTATCAACAATATCATCGATAGTTAATGTTAACACAGCCTTACCGGATATAATCACCCCAAAAGCCAAGCAACTTTGGCTCCACTTTCGACAAGTCGTCCATTGTTGGACAGTCCATCAATCATTCGGCTTGCCTGTGTAAAGTTTATTCTATGCTGTCCTTCATTCTTCATCGATCGTGAGCAGGCAAGCGACGTGACGTTATGTGTGTTTTGTTTCTTTTCTTTATGGCTAGGCACACTTCACTACTTTTTTATTGGGCAAACCTTAACTAGATTTTGCAAGTTCTGTTGCAGGCTGATATTAGTGAACTAGAGACACATGCGCCATTTAGAGCCGTGTTAGCCTGTTTCTGATTTTACCACTAGAGTATTTCTAATTTCTTTTCTGTACAGTGGAGGTGGTTCTAGGATATTCTGAACATAATGTGGTTAGAGTATCTGTTATTTTAAACACTGGAGGTGGTAGTATTGATATACTAAACAGATAGTCATTAATGTATGTGCTTTTTAATAAAAACTATAGGTGGTGGAATGGTACACGTAACAGATAGTGATTACTAAATGTGCTTTATTCAATATTGGAGGTAATGCCAGGGTATACTGAACAGATAGTGATTAATATATATGTTTTTATTAAACTGCAGCTGGTGCTATGATGTACAAAACAGATAATGACTACGTGTGTCCTTTATTCAACATTAGAATTGGTGCTATAATATACTTAAGGGCTCTAACAACTCTGCCAATAGGACGCTCAGTAATGTGCTTCATTAAATAGTTGAAACATTCCTGTTAAAAGCCCCTGATGTATTGTGAAAACAAGTGTACTGCACGACATGTTCACCATTCTTACTGTGTGTTGTTATTAAATGATTTCAAGAGATGCAGTTTTTTTTTTAGGTACGTTGGGGTGGGGACAAAAGGTGGGGAATATTCCAAGTAAAGTTATAACATTTTCTTGCACAATTTATCCGACCATTTTCATGACCGACAACACAACATCTATAATCATCATCATCATCTTCATCATTATTGTGTAAATGTCTCGATCTTGAACGCTGTAGTAATTTGCGTTAGATCGTCATTGTCGAGAAGAATTATTTTGCACTTTGGCCTACTATAATCAGTCGATCAAAGCTTTTCATCCTTTGCTTCTGTTTGTATTGTATATTCACTATAGTTTTGATATATTTGCATGACATTACATTCAATTCCACCGAACGGATGACTTGGTGTAAATTTATTGAAGACGTATGCTGCACACGGGTCTCAATGGTAACGATGTTCATTATAGTTCTATTTAATTTCCTCCACTTATAATTTGTGCCCTCTTCATTGTGGCATTTGGATGGCAAGCTGAAATGTCTCGGCTGTTTGACTTTATTAATTCCATAAAACGCTTTCTGTTTGTTTTGACAGCGAAGAATTTGTGGGAAGGCTGTATAAGTCCTAATTGGCACTTATCTGATTCTTGTATTGAGTTCCATATAAGTGATCTTGTCATACCATTTCAATCCGTCTATTCTACGCAGAGATGAGAAGAAGACACTGGAGATGGATGGGACACACACTGAGAAAACCTGTTGACAGCAATACCAGGCAGTGCAGTCCTTGTTCTGTAATCCCCAAGGCAAGAGAGGTTCAGGGAGCTCACACATGGCGAAGAGAACAGGAGACAGACATGGAGGGGATGAAGACGATTTGGAAAGACCTTGAACTGATGGCACGAGACAGGCAGACGTGGCAAACGTTTGTCGAAAACCCATGATCATTGGGTAGCTGATGAATGATGACAGAATGTACTAGTCCTCAGTTGCGCATGTGACTTTGTGATTGACAGCTGGCTGTGAGATATTATGACGTATGTACTGCTGAATATCCTCTTCATTTTCCTTTGCGCTCCTTACAGAGTATAAAGCCACCACTGCAGTTGGTCCCTTTTGCAGGAAGCCAGCATCACATTTTCATATGCTCTTGTAGCAGTGGTTTCTGTGGCAATTTGTTTTACATGATGAGTGTGGCAGCCTCATGCACAACCTCTATTGTACGACATGCATGAGGGTGCAGTAGGCTTATTCTTTCTTTGTCTCTTCAGAGACCTCATCAAACTAGACGGCTCTATATATTAATTGATGATTAGCAACATTTAACGTCGTTTATACTTCTTTCATTCTCTCTTAAGTCGTCATATTGTCTTTGAATACACTGCCTTGTCTTTGTTTCTTTGACCTTTAATTTTGTTATTGCGAATATTTAACTTCAGTTTGTTTCCAGCTAACTGTTATTTCTTATATTTTAATTCGATTATTTTGATGTTGTAATTCTTAGAGCTCTGTCATCTTCTGCAGTTGTGCTCATGTGGCGCTTATAATGAAAAGTCGCATTATAAATCTAAAATGTGATGACCCACATGTGGTCCAATGGGCTTTAGGCCTACGTATAACACTGTCATGTAAAACAAACTTTCCTTAGTTCCGTGAGAAATGCTAATCATACAGGAGTGTTTGCTTCTGCCATCTGTAGAAATAGTAATTCTAGCATGTAGGCACAATATGGTAGTTGGTTGGCTTTATTTTGATAATTTATTTGGTTAACCCATTTAATTTTTACTTTTTATTGGCCTCTAGGCCCCTACAGTTTAGGCTTATATAATTTCAACACTATCATCATTTTCTATTTCACTATTTATGGAGCATGGAGCCACCACTACAGCTGATCCCCTACCAGGAAGTCTGCACAAAGCATGTATATACTGTTGTAGCAATAGTTTCTGTAGCAAGTTGTTTATTTGATAAGGTTGGCAGCTTCATATGAGTCACCTTGTACGGCATGTCTGTGGGAGCAATAGCCATATCCTGTCTTTATATCTTCAGAGATTCCCAAGAATTACATGGGGCAACTTATATAGTACAAACCTAACATAATATTTGTGTGTGAAGTTATATATGTAAAAGCCAGATCCAAACCTCAGAAATGAGGTATCTGAGGAAGGTGGTTGAATTAATAAGAAGAGACATGGTCCGCAACCAGACGATACGTCAAGGCGTAAAATCCCACCCCCTGCAGACCCAAGTAGAACAGTCCCAACTAAGATGGTTTGGCCATGTCTGCAGAATGGGAGAAGATCGGCTACCATGACAAGCATGGGAAACAAAGAGCCAGGGATCCAGACCCCCCAGAGTCCGCTGGGAGGACAACATTAGACAATCTTTGAAGGACCGAGGACTATAATGGAACCAGGCCAGGAGGAAGACAGCCGATAGAATAGCCTAGCGCTCTCTCTTCCAAACCTCTACACCTCACGGTAGAAGGGGAATGACTAAGTAAGTAAGTAAGTAATATATGTAAAGACAGAATTAGCACTTTTATTATTTCAGACATGGCATCTCAACGAAAGGGAAAGCTGTTGACAGCCGTTGATGTTTTGGACATGATTGACACAAATGACAGTGACTTATCAGGTGCCGAGTCAACTGATGATGATTTATCAGATAATGACTGTGTCGATGAAGATACCCCTTTTACCTCTAATGCAACAGATAGCAGTGAGGAAGATGGCGATGACACTACTCGGAAGGTTACCTCACCATCTGATAAGATGTTGAATGGGGATAATGTGACATACTCACCCGCTACTTCAACCCTTGCAACATCATCCTCTTCGACATCTAAAGATGGGATTACTGCTGGCCAGTCCCATACATACAGGTGGAGAAAGAAATCATTTGAACCACCTAATTCTCAGTTTAAAGGGCCTACTTATGAACTTTCAGATGATTTTGAGCTTGGATCCCCACTTTGCTACTTCAAGCAGTTTCTCACTGATGACATGTTAGAACTTTTAGTGGACAATTCAAATTTATACAGCACACAGAAAAGTGGGAAGTCCATAAATACCAACAAGAAACAGATAGAACAGTTAATTGGAATGTATTTTAGAATGGGGCTAGTAAAGATGCCTGGTAACAGATGCTACTGGGAAGAAGAGACACGGTATGATCCATTGCTGGTGTGATGAGCCGAAACACATTTCTAGCACTAATCCAATCACTGCATTTTACAGACAACTTAAGTATCACAGAAAGTGATCAGAAAGACAAGTTATGGAAAATAAGGCCATGGCTGCAGAAGTTAAGATCAAACTGTTTGAAAGTTGTCCCTGATGCCAACCAATCTGTGGATGAAATAATGATACCTTTCACTGGAAAATTTAGCAAACTCAAACAGTATGTAAAAGGCAAGCCTCATCCTTGGGGGATAAAAGTTTGGGCTCGGTGTAGCACTAATGGAATTTTCCATGATTTTGAAGTATATCAAGGAAACCGTGAAAAACATAAAAACTCAAAACTTGGAGTGGGAGCAGAAACAGTCCTACTTTTAACTGAAACACTACCTTTTCACAAGAATTACCAGATATTTGCAGATAATTTTTTTACAGGAATGCCTCTTGTTGTAGCATTAAAAGAGCGTGGCATGTTCTTCACAGGAACTGTCAGAATTAACCGTCTACCTGATTCAAAATTGCAAGAGGAAAAAGAACTGAAAAGGAAAGGACGTGGTGCCATGGATTACAGTGTTGAGCAGTACACAAACTGTGTTGCTGTTCGCTGGTATGACACCAGAGCTGTGACCATTTTGTCCAGTTGTACTGGCCTAGAACCATGCAACAAGGTCAGGAGATTTGACAAAGGCAAAAGGCAGTATGTAAACGTAGATCGGCCTGCTATCATCAGTATGTACAACCAAAATATGGGTGGAGTGGACCTTTTAGACTGCTATGTGGCTAAGTACAAGTACCCAATGAAATCCAGAAGATGGTACTTGTATGTGTTCTGGCACAGTTTGATGATTATGATGATAAATGCTTGGTTGTTATATCGTCGTGACTGTAATTTGCTCGCTGTTCCCAAAAAGAGTGTTCTAACTCAGCGAAGGTTTCAAGGAAAACTTGCTTCCTCACTTATAGAGATGTTGGCACCAAGAAAAAGAGGGAGGCCTTCAGATGCACAGCTGGCAGCATCATATTCAGTAAAAAGAAACAAGAAAGTTATTATGCCAGAACCTGAGGTCCAAAAAGATGGATTTATGCATTTGCCAGTAAAAAAATCTGTAAATTGTCGCCTGCGATGCAAAATATGCAGCCAGAAAACAAACACTTTTTGTGAAAAATGCAATATTCCATTGTGTTTCATGGAGCAAAGGAACTGTTACAGACTGTTCCACATTTAACTTAACTATTACATGGTGAAGTAGAAAGTATTACATGTGTTTCTTTTATTCACTTACTCAAATTTTGCTACATGTATTTGTAAGCAAATGTATGTTTATTATTAATTAGTGTACCATAAAAATGGAGTTTGAACTTTTTTTTTTCAAATTTATTTATTTTTTAAAAATGTAGAACTTTTGCCTCGTTTTGGCGAGGCGCGACCCGTTCAACCTAGTCGGTTATATTATGGCGCCTGTCCAAATATAAAAGACCACCAGGTCTGGGGTTATATGTTTCTCTTGTTACAGAATATTTAAATAGTTGTAGTTATTATTTGTGTCTTTGCCATTTTCTTAAGGATACCTGTTGTCATGTGCTAATAAATATAGACCAAAGCCCATTGGGTCATATATGGGACAGTTCAAAACTAGGTCAAGGTCATTTAGATTTATAAAAAAAAGTTGCAATCTGCAATAAGCAGTGTGCCTTGAAGCCATGGACACAGGATTGAATTTTTCATTCAAGTATAAGGCATCTTGGGCCTTAAGGGGCTAAAAATAACACACACTGTGGTTTCTAGTTTCGCGACTTTAGTTATTGTCCATCGCGATTTTAAATAAAAAGGTGATAACGCAGAGCTGTCTTTTTTTAATCGAATTTTATTTAACGTCACATGATGTTTATATTTCTGTCGTGTTTTAATTCTTTTACGCCGAAATTCCTATGTTTCGTAGTCAGTTGAAACTTTGCACGTTGCTTCCTGTCTAGGTATATTTTAATCTATCATATTTTGACCGGCATTTACCCAGCCTTACTTTATACTAGAGGTGGGCAAATAGACACACTTAGCTGTGTCAAGACATTCGAAATAGTGGGTTAAACTGTGTCGAAACAGTGTGTCGACACAACGGCACAGTGGCTCTTTTGCCCGTATCGGGGAGAAAGAAGTCTCTTATAGACAGTACCGGGGCGGGTATACATGAACTGTGTGAGACAATTTCCTCTGTTTTTACTGTCGTGTGTGAAAATCTATGGCGTTTCGTGTGACCACAATTCAATATTTTTACACAATTCTTCATTATGATGAAATAAAACGTAGATATGATGATAGCTGCAGTATATGGGAAAATAATAAAAAAACAACAATAAAAATAACAGTAATAATAACACATGATATCAAACTAGAGTAAGCTAGTTTTGGTAGACAATGATTCAAATCCACACCGAGTACACAAGATATCAGCAGAGCTAATAAAGTGTCCATTACATTTATACGAACACACGGACACTTTCAACTTTAACATAGCGCCTAAAACATTGACAACTGCAGCACTGACACAATTTCCAGTGTCTATAACTTCTCAGCAAAAATAATATCACTTGTAAAATCAAGTCATCATAACACATCCCTGAAAAATATGACATGTTTGATATTCCATACTAATGTTCCGAACGGTTGATTCAAATTTTACATAGGCTCAGACAGTGTGTCGCCGCAAAACAGCGAGGCAGACGAAACAAACAAGAAGGAAGTGCCGAATCGCTCGCTGTTTCGAAGCATTGTTTCGACATACACACAGTAGCAATCTCTAGTGCCTAGTCATACTTGAAGTTGACGAACCCTTGAATGATAAAATACCAGAACACACGTTACATTTTACTTTGTTGTCTTTGATCTTTACAAAATAATCCCAAACAGGGCTTCTCCCTGCCATAAATGAAGATTTAATGAGGTGGAACACAAGTTTTAAACACTATTTTATGTATAAACAAAACACGTTTTCTTACGAGAGCGCCTGAAGTCAGGAATCAAGAGTACCGTAACATGCGTATAATGAGCGCTTGGATGAAATAGAACTATGGAACTGTTTCGAAACAGCAGACTACAAGTAAATTAACTGAAACAATGAGACATGAGTCGTGACACCCTAGTACGCAGATTTACTTATTCTCGTTAGTACAAATCTATGGTATTTCGTGTGACCACTGTTAAGAATTTTACATAGTCGTTTTCATTATGATGATATGCAAGGGGAACATGCTGACAGCTGCAGTAAAAGTGAAAAAAAAATAATAATAACAGTAATAATGACACATTATATAAAACTAGAATAGGTACAGTCAGCGACAATGATTCAACTCAAACCGAGCAGACACCTAGACAGTAAGCCTCTTTCAGTCCTGAGGAATTATTTAAAAAAAAAAAATTATGACTTGTTTGATTTTCCATACTATCTATGAACGCCTAATGTACCGCACGCTTTACACATTTTTACAAAGGCCCCTGAAGGTGAAACAATGATACAGTGTGCCTCTTCGCAAAACAGCGAAGCAGACGGGAACTGAAACTGCAGTTTCGATACACGAAACAGGCTATGTGTCGAATCTGCGTGAGACAGTGCGTCTCTGCAAAACAGTCAGGAACTGACACTGTATCGACACCGCAAGAAAACTGTGTATCGAATCGTTTGGGTACGATGCTGTTTCGATGCATTGTTTCGATACATACACACAGTAGCCATCTCTACTTTATACAACTATAATGTAAAATAAGGTGAAAATAACTTTATTTAAGTAAAAGAAGTAATAAAATATGGCTACAAATTGCGCTTCACTTTTGTTATTGTTGAACAGAATCGACATCATTGAGCTTCGGGCAAACCCATAGGTGCTCAGTCTCCCTCAGTACAGTACATGTCAAAGAGTGTGAATGCTAACTGTTTCTGTTGCTCGCTGATTATAAACACGACCGATGCATCCTCTCATATGTCCATCTCTGCTAGCCTGACGTTTGATGCCAAATTCTAAACAGTCTTAACCTCCATGATTCTTCTAATGCAGTGTCATTCTCTAACAGGTGATCATTAATTGTTCTCAGTATCTCTCCCTTATCCATATCCAGTGTCCCCACTGTTGGTGTTGTTGATGCTAGTCTGTCAGCTCTCTTATTACCGCGTACACCTGCATGACCAGGACAGTAGATCCACACCAGCACCTGCAGATTCGAAGCTTCTATGAATATTTTCCATTCATGCCGTAGCCAACCAATTTGAACCTTTCGAAGCATGGACTGAGAGTCTGACACAATGACTGTCTTTGTTACTGAAGTTTCAGTTAGCCACCTTAAGACTGCGGTAGCTGCCGCTACCTCCATTCGCATGCTCGGAGTTGTTATCTTGTACGCCCCGATATGTTCGGCGACGATTCTGCCATTTACCCTAGCAGAGAAGCCTCAACCTGATTTCTCACCACGGATCACAGACCCATCAGTATATACAATGGCATCATTATTCCCGCATGATCAAGTATCAGTTGATTAATTTACAGTTCCGCTTTCCCATTGCTCCAAGTTCTACACTTTCACTTTTGAAACGGATCGGGTATCGTATGGTGAAAGATGACGTGTCATGTTAATCACGATATTGTATCAAACTACAAAGTTATCCGCGATGCCAAGCAACTAGGAGTCCCTTAGTTTAAAATATAGCTCAATAACGACCAACTTTTTCGTGAACGTTACACTACATTCCAAAACTGAAAACTTTATTTTATTACAATTTGATTGTCACTTAATGGGGGTGGCAATGATTTAGGAAAATTATTATTCAATTATGAGTTAAAATCATAAAAACAAGGGAAGGTAAAATTACGTTTTATGGATCCACGATCACTGTTGTTGCCATATGCGTCAAAAAACACAGACAAATAAAAAACCGAAAATTAAATTTCCATACATTATATTGTATAGAATAGAAGTGAAAATGCTAGTTACCATTAATCAGTAATTCTTTCTGTCGTTCATATATTTAAATGATTTTGGGGAAATGTATGACGAATTATGTTATCTAAAGAAGCACAGAAAGCACTCATTGAATGGGAAGCCGTTGGACCCAGAATAATAACAGCTACATTTAAAACAGCTAAAATTGAAATAAATGTAAATGTCATCCAATGTTATGCACCAGCTAAGGACAAAGAAGAGTGAACGAACCATTTTATACTAGACTGAAGGAAATTATGGAGAAAGTAAAAAGAAGAGACATCACAATTTTGATGGGTGACATAAATGCAAAGATAGGTACAGTCAACACCGGCTTTAAAGAAGTCATGGGAAAACATGGGCTAGGAATAATGAATGAAAATGGAGAACTATTCTCATACTTCTGTGCTTCAAATGAACTGGCTATAGGAGGAAGCATTTTTCCACATAAGAGAATACACAAGGCAACATGGGTATCACCAGGCCATAGAACAGAAAATCAGATTCATCATATGCATAAACAAGAAGTTTAGATCATCATTGCAGGATGTAAAGGTATATAAAGAAGCAGATCTGGCATCAGATCACCACCTTCTGATAGCCAAAGTAAATATGAAACTCAAGAGATATGCAACAATGCAAAGTTATAGACAACAATTTAATGAAGTACATCTAAGAAATTAAGAAACAAGAGACAAATTTGCGGTCACAATATCCAACAAATTCCAAGTGGTCCAACTGCTGGAAGATGTAGTGAATACTGAAGACTATTGGCAGCAAATCAAAACTGTATGGAATGAGACATGTGAAGAAATACTGGGGAAAAGGGAACAACAACAAAAAGCATGGATAACGACAGAAACCATCAATAAGATAAAAGTCAAAAAAAAAAGAAGAAAGCAGATTTAAAAACAGAAGTTCCAAAGCCAAGGCTCATGAAGTGTACACAGAAGCAAACAAAGAAGTAAAAAGAAGTATCAAAAGAGACAAGAGGAAGTATATTGAGGAGTTGGCAAGAGAGGCAGAAGATGCTGGAGGCAAAGGAAATATGACAGAACTGTATAACAGCACAAAGAATGTGGTGAAGTGGGATGTTATAAATATTTATAAGGGACTTAGTGTACTGACTGAGATCAGCTGTGAAGGTATATATATATCTAATAAGAGTAGTATATTATATATATAACCTTACTTGCTACCACATATCTATATATCTCAGTCAGAATTATTCTGGAATAGTGTGATGCTACGTTATGTGTCTAGGGTATGAGTATGGTGAAGTGTAAGTCACAACAACAGACAGATAAACAATTTAATTTAATCCACTACTCTTGACAACACTGTGACACTCACATACATATACCACTCTACAAAGATATCTTAAAAGAGTCACTGATAAACTTTCGAATAACAATATGTATTCATTACTGGCCTGAATGAATATGTGTCCTGATTCAACTACAAGGGAACCAGGAATCACAATCAATTTAAATTACAAGTTATGTACAGAATGTATTTAATATGAATATTGTAGTGACATATATTAGTACAAATGTTCTATGTGTGTCAGTTGTGTAGTAGTAAAATGAGGTAATACTGGTTTTGTTTTGTTCAAGCTCTGTTGGTATTTGTCATCATGACTTCAATAGTTTGTCTTTAGGGACTAGTATTGGAGATGTTCACAGTTCCTGATTTTAAGACAAGTAAATTCCCCTCTGAATAGTATTTTTATAAAGTTATTTCAAGATGAGGGGACATAATGTTGAGCTCAGCTGGCCAACTCTGCTTATCTTGAGTGATGGCGGCAGGAAAGGACTCCTCTGCTCGAATTCTCCTCTGGGCTCAGGAGACACCTCACTGATAGCTAAAAAGACCAAGGAGTATGCTGTCCGACTCTGGATTCAGCAAATCTCTGACCAGATGCTGCTCAGTACCATCAAGACCACTGTCCCTGAAATCAAGAAGGATGTACCTTCTACTTCATAACTAATTTATATTCTCTTTTACACTGATCACAATACAGCACAAACATTGCGTTCAGAGCGTTAGGCCAACAGTCAGCTTCATCTGAAATACTTTATTCCAGTATTACCCTTCCTAATGGTTACTACGCCTCTGCACTTCCAGCATTATTTCTTTCTAGTCAATCATCCAGGTGTCAGTGTACTGTTTGGCCATTCCATGCCGTTTTACTTCTCTCCGACACCCTCTGTTCAGGCTGGAGCATTTTAGGCTTTACCTCACGTTTGCCACTGAACTACACATATATATACAGGCATAAATCAACAATTCACATTCAATTTTCATTAAAAGATATTAAATGGTTCAAGCTTACCACAATTCATACGAATACACACAGATACGTTGATTAGCAATGAATTCTGGCACAAACTGGCACAAATTTCCATCTGCTTATCTTCCAGGCTTTTATTGAGCCAAATATAAGCTGGCTTCAACGCACTGATGCTTTATCAAGTGTATTTAAACAAGTGGTTTCGAACTAACGCTCCCAAGTGTGTATATCAGCGAGACTGGCCAATGAGCCACGTTTCGACAAGTGTTTGAAAAAAATGTTATCTTTTCCCGTCTCCCCTAACAACCAAGATAGTATTTATAGCCCGACCAATCGTGGTTAGGCTTTCATTTGTTGCGCTCCAATCAATTTGAAGTTTACATGGTAGGCTATTTCTGTAACGTAAATTTTTTTCAAACACGTTAAAAAAAAAATCTTATGAGCAGAAATGATTTTATGCTGTCAGGCACCCCCAATATTTTATTTTGGGTATAATTTATTAATTCCTGGACTATTTGCGTAACGTTTTTACATATTATTTGTCAGCAAGCCCTAAGGAACCCAAAAATACTAATTTAAAGGAGCTACGTGGCTGCGTTCAAAATATGCAATTTCTTCTACCTCCTGTTTCGAAGATGTGCTGTCTGGGTACTGTTATGTGTTCAAACGTAAACCCATCTAATGTTGTCTTTTCTAATAAGAGTTTGTTATGATTTATAAACCTAACTCTGGGAAAGGGTAGTGTATTTTATCACTGTCCGTCTGAAAAAGTTAGTGCTTGTAGACTTACACGCGTGATGCCAGCATTTGTATATCGCGCGTCGCGTGTTGCATGCGTTCCTGATTTTCAGCCCTCCCCTCTCGCTATCCTTTTGTCCATCTGTTCGTTCGTTTTGGTAACGTAATATAATTAATGTTAGGATTAATTTAGGTCATTACGCAGTACGTCTCAATGTTTTTTCTTAGAAATGCAGCACACGTTTCATTGAAGAAGGCGGGTAATAATACAGTAAGCTTTTATATCAACGTGAAAGCGTTACAATTTGCAGACGAAGCAAAAAACAAGGGGGATTTCGAGTACATTCTTTGTGACAGCACTGTTATTTTACCATTGCTCTTCTCTTTATTAATTTTATTTGTTAGGCTTCATATTTACCTAATAATTTATATATGTGGATTAGAATATTTCATGACACCTCCCCTCTTAAAACAGACATTATATGTCAGTCCTTTATTCTATATACACATAGAGAAATTTATTATTATTTCTGGGGTTTACGGTGATTCTCATCACACGGATGGCGGCTTAAAAAATCCGCTCCCAGATTGGTTTTTTCCAGATATATATTCAATGCTAAAATTATATGGAGCCAGAAGCAAAGACCATCGGAGTAACCTAGAGTTCTCATGCTTAGCCTGTGCTAAAAACGATAAAGGTTTGTGGTCAGTTTGCAACTTAAATGCCTTCCCATATAGATAAATATTGAATTTCTTTATTGCCCATATTACTGCAAGACATTCTTTTTCGCTAGTTGAGTAGTTTATTTCAGCTTTATTCAACTTTCTGCTAGCATATGCCACTGGGCTTAATTCCCCATCCAATGCATCTGATTTCTGTAGTAAAGTTGCACCTAACCCAATATTACTTGCATCCGTCCTTACTATGAATTCTTGACTTAAGTCAGGTAATTTCAAAATGGGTTTACTTGTGAGCTTTTCCTTCAATTCTTGGTAAGTCATTTCACATTGTGGTGTCCATGTAATGCGATCTGGAAGTCCTTTACGTGTCAATTCCGTTAAAGGTGCACATATGGAATTAAAGTTTTTGATATACTTCTGGTAGAAACCACATAATGAGACAAAGGATCTCACGTCCTTCTTGGTTTGTGGTCTCGGGGCTTTCTGTAGTTTCTCTAAATTCTTTGGGTCAGGGGTCATGTTTCCCTGATAAACTGTGTGTCCCAAAAATTCCAATTCTTTACATCCAACGCAACATTTGGTTGGTCGGGCTGTTAAATTTGCCTCCCTAAGTCGATCAAACAGCATGTTCAGAGAGTCAATGTGTTCCTCAAATGTTTCTGTTGCTATAAGGATATCATCCATAAAATTTGTTATACAGGGATTATTCAGAGGATCCAATAATTTTCTCATCATTCTAGAGAAGACACTAGGCGCATTCTTCAATCCAAATGGCAATCTATTAAACTCATAGTGTCCTTCTGAGGTACTAAAAGCTAGGTATGGTCTAACCTCAGGCTTTACTGGAATCTGATAGTATCCTTTACTCAGATCCACTTTTGAGAAATATTTAGCTTTATTTAGTCTGGCAAACAGCTGATTTGTATCCGGCAATGGATCCACCTGTCCTTCTGTAATAGCATTCAGTCTCCGGTAATCTATACAGAGTCTATGTTCTCCAGAGGGCTTCCTTAAGAGTACAACACCGGAACTATACGAAGATTCACTGTGCGAAATAATTCCTTCCTTCAATAGATAGTCTATCTCTTCCTTCAAAGCTTTTTCCTTAGCAAACGGAATCGAATATGGTTTCATACAGACAGGTGTGGAGTCTATGAGTTTCATATCATATTCCAATAGGTTTGTATGCCCTGGTCGGTCTGTTAACACCTCTGCATGATTATTTAGAACCTGTTGCACTCTCTCTTTCTGAGTTTTCGTTAAATGTGTACTGATTTTCACCTGTGCTGCTGTCTCACAGGGGTGTAATGGATATTCAAATGATGAAAGTGGTTCCTTTTTCATCTCCATGGCGATGGACAAGGTCAACAAGTGTGTCTCTTCCTGATGTTCTCTTTCCAAATATTTCTTCAGGAGATTCACATGATAGATTTTTTCTTTCCCCTTCTTATCTATCTTATAATTTGTTCTAGACACCTTCTCTAGAACTGTATATGGACCCTGCCATCCAATTTGTAACTTATTCTGACTCCCGGGCAAAAGAAGCAGTACCTTCTCTCCCACAGCCAAATTTCTGTCTTTCGCCTTCCTGTTATAATAGGCAGCATGTTTCTTCCTGGCTTGTTTCAAATTTTCATTGGCAAGTTTCCAGCCAGTTTTCACCGAGTGGTCAGCTCATTCACATATTGGTATGAAGATGTAATGTTTTCCTCTGCCTTTTCATCAGTCCACGTTCTTAACATAGCTACATATGGACCTTTAATTGTGTGGACCTATTTGTCCATGCACCGGTATGGTCTCTTCCACTCGAAGCTTTATAGTGATGATTTTTCCTCCCAGAATTATCATTCACAAAACGACCGCTACCAATTTTTCTCTTGGGGCTGTCTCCCCTCTTAAAATTCTTGATGAGAGATTTCCTCTCTACATCCTCTTCCTCCAGTTTGTTTAAGTCCGATTGAGGGATTTTTCGGCTTATCCTGGGGTAAGACATCCTTTTGCACTCTCCGCATAGTGGCCATTGTAAAACAGTTAAGTGAAGCTTGTCCGTGAAAAGGGGCTTCCCATTCCATTTGGTCCACTTTATCAAATCTATATTTCTTTTTATTATCAGGCCTAATTTTGCTCCGGGGCGTGTCCAGGTCCTGATCCATGTTCCCACTTGTGGGTGTTCCCTCATGTGCTATGCTACACCTTTCTACAAAATTCTCAATGTCCCATCTTGCTTTGGGCCAATAATAATTGTGAGCCACCTTTTGAATGATGGTACCTATTTTCTCATGGTCCCCATCTGGTTTCACATGTAGGCTCCTTATTAATTCTGTCCTGTATCTTTTTGGAAGAACCAGCTGTCCGTGACCATGGGATCTAGTTCCGGCCTTCCTATACATCAACTTGTTTTTCATGTAGAAATCTCCCTTGCCTGGAGTTGTATGACAAGTTGACAATTTTCTGAAACAAGGCTTGAGTGTTTTATCCCCAGCCTGTGCCTTCCTCATCTCTTCTGGAGTGGTATCTAACATAATATCCTCCTCCTGTCTTGAGGTCGACCTGACCTGAAGGGTTGCCATATACACAGGTTTCCTTCTGCAACGGTCAGTGTCATGATTGTCCATCTGACAATTCTTACACCACCTTTTTCCTTGGTTGAAAGATTTTCTTTCATCATATTTCCTTTCATCGAATTGTGGGAATTTATTTTTATTGTCATACCGTGGCCTATCAAATTGGTGCTTACCTTTATTTTGATCCCTAGGATCACATTTATTAAAGTTCTGTGGTGCCCTAAAGTTGTCCACCTGTTTCTTTTTATTACCTGTTACCTCTGCTTGAGCTGCTTGATACCTTTCAGCAACATTTAGCAACTCATCCAGCCTCTCTGCACCTTGTTCCATGAGAAACTTTCTCAGGTCTGGAGCCATGGACTCTCTTAGTTGCTCTATAAGGACCATTTCCTTAAGATCTTGGGTTTTCCCCAGAGAAGTCCATTTCTCCAAGTATGTCTCTATTCGTGCAGAGAACTGGTGATAGGTTTCACCTGACAGTAGTTTAGCATTCCTAAATTTTTTTCTATAGAATTCTGCATTCTTTTCATACCTTAACAAAAGAGCCTGCTTTAGCATGTCATAATTTTCCTGATCACCTCTGCTCATTTTTGCAAAAACTTCATAAGCTGCCCCACGAAGTCCCTGAGATAACTTTAAGCTCCACCTTTCTCTCTCCAACCCATACGTGGTAGCTAATAGCTCATACCTATTTATATAGCTCTCAATATCATCGTCTTTCTCAACAAAATGATCTAAATGAAAATTCATAGCTGAGATTGAGGCTCCCTGAGTAACCGTAGCATCAGAGGCAAAGGGACTGGCACCATTTTCAGGAGCATGGCCTTGAAACTCAAACTCCCTTAGTCGTAACTCATGTTCCCTTTGTAATCTTTTCTCCTCCTTTTCTGCTTCCCTCTCTGCAGTCTGTTTTCTTTCCTCGGCTTCCAATTTCTTAGCCTCTTTGTCCGCCTCAATCTGCAACCTCTTAGTCTCAGCCTCAGCTTGCAACCTCTTAGTCTCAGCCTCTAACCTTCTTTCGGCCTCTTTTTCTAATCTTCTTTCTTCGCGTTCAATAAATTTGTCACATTCCGTTGTGACATAGGCAACCATAACTTGCCCATCTAATCCTAACTCTTTTGCAGTCTGAACCGCAGCAGATCGAAATTTGGCCAGGTCCGCCATTGTCTATCAGGTAACTTAATACAATGTCTAACCAACAATTCAATCTCTAATGGACAACACAGGCACCGTGAGCTCAACCTTATTTAATTCCACCCAAGGATACCTTTTAATTCTTATATTCCCTGAAGTGAATTACCCCCCAATATTTTTAATAGTTAAAGATTCAAAATCCCAAGAGCGAGACCCCAATATATGTGGTGAAGTGGGATGTTATAAATATTTATAAGGGACTTAGTGTACTGACTGAGATCAGCTGTGAAGGTATATATATATCTAATAAGAGTAGTATATTATATATATATAACCTTACTTGCTACCACATATCTATATATCTCAGTCAGAATTATTCTGGAATAGTGTGATGCTACGTTATGTGTCTAGGGTATGAGTATGGTGAAGTGTAAGTCACAACAACAGACAGATAAACAATTTAATTTAATCCACTACTCTTGACAACACTGTGACACTCACATACATATACCACTCTACAAAGATATCTTAAAAGAGTCACTGATAAACTTTCGAATAACAATATGTATTCATTACTGGCCTGAATGAATATGTGTCCTGATTCAACTACAAGGGAACCAGGAATCACAATCAATTTAAATTACAAGTTATGTACAGAATGTATTTAATATGAATATTGTAGTGACATATATTAGTACAAATGTTCTATGTGTGTCAGTTGTGTAGTAGTAAAATGAGGTAATACTGGTTTTGTTTTGTTCAAGCTCTGTTGGTATTTGTCATCATGACTTCAATAGTTTGTCTTTAGGGACTAGTATTGGAGATGTTCACAGTTCCTGATTTTAAGACAAGTAAATTCCCCTCTGAATAGTATTTTTATAAAGTTATTTCAAGATGAGGGGACATAATGTTGAGCTCAGCTGGCCAACTCTGCTTATCTTGAGTGATGGCGGCAGGAAAGGACTCCTCTGCTCGAATTCTCCTCTGGGCTCAGGAGACACCTCACTGATAGCTAAAAAGACCAAGGAGTATGCTGTCCGACTCTGGATTCAGCAAATCTCTGACCAGATGCTGCTCAGTACCATCAAGACCACTGTCCCTGAAATCAAGAAGGATGTACCTTCTACTTCATAACTAATTTATATTCTCTTTTACACTGATCACAATACAGCACAAACATTGCGTTCAGAGCGTTAGGCCAACAGTCAGCTTCATCTGAAATACTTTATTCCAGTATTACCCTTCCTAATGGTTACTACGCCTCTGCACTTCCAGCATTATTTCTTTCTAGTCAATCATCCAGGTGTCAGTGTACTGTTTGGCCATTCCATGCCGTTTTACTTCTCTCCGACACCCTCTGTTCAGGCTGGAGCATTTTAGGCTTTACCTCACGTTTGCCACTGAACTACACATATATATACAGGCATAAATCAACAATTCACATTCAATTTTCATTAAAAGATATTAAATGGTTCAAGCTTACCACAATTCATACGAATACACACAGATACGTTGATTAGCAATGAATTCTGGCACAAACTGGCACAAATTTCCATCTGCTTATCTTCCAGGCTTTTATTGAGCCAAATATAAGCTGGCTTCAACGCACTGATGCTTTATCAAGTGTATTTAAACAAGTGGTTTCGAACTAACGCTCCCAAGTGTGTATATCAGCGAGACTGGCCAATGAGCCACGTTTCGACAAGTGTTTGAAAAAAATGTTATCTTTTCCCGTCTCCCCTAACAACCAAGATAGTATTTATAGCCCGACCAATCGTGGTTAGGCTTTCATTTGTTGCGCTCCAATCAATTTGAAGTTTACATGGTAGGCTATTTCTGTAACGTAAATTTTTTTCAAACACGTTAAAAAAAAATCTTATGAGCAGAAATGATTTTATGCTGTCAGGCACCCCCAATATTTTATTTTGGGTATAATTTATTAATTCCTGGACTATTTGCGTAACGTTTTACATATTATTTGTCAGCAAGCCCTAAGGAACCCAAAAATACTAATTTAAAGGAGCTACGTGGCTGCGTTCAAAATATGCAATTTCTTCTACCTCCTGTTTCGAAGATGTGCTGTCTGGGTACTGTTATGTGTTCAAACGTAAACCCATCTAATGTTGTCTTTTCTAATAAGAGTTTGTTATGATTTATAAACCTAACTCTGGGAAAGGGTAGTGTATTTTATCACTGTCCGTCTGAAAAAGTTAGTGCTTGTAGACTTACACGCGTGATGCCAGCATTTGTATATCGCGCGTCGCGTGTTGCATGCGTTCCTGATTTTCAGCCCTCCCCTCTCGCTATCCTTTTGTCCATCTGTTCGTTCGTTTTGGTAACGTAATATAATTAATGTTAGGATTAATTTAGGTCATTACGCAGTACGTCTCAATGTTTTTCTTAGAAATGCAGCACACGTTTCATTGAAGAAGGCGGGTAATAATACAGTAAGCTTTTATATCAACGTGAAAGCGTTACAATTTGCAGACGAAGCAGAAAACAAGGGGGATTTCGAGTACATTCTTTGTGACAGCACTGTTATTTTACCATTGCTCTTCTCTTTATTAATTTTATTTGTTAGGCTTCATATTTACCTAATAATTTATATATGTGGATTAGAATATTTCATGACAAAGAAGCTAACAGGGAAATACAAGCAAACAGGTTGCCTCATAAAAGACAAGAATGGAAAACTGCTCAGCAATATACAAGAGCAAAGGAAGAGGTGGACGGAATATTTTGAGGACCTTCTCAATAGACCAGCTCCACAAAACCCCACAGACATCCAGCCAGCAGAAGAAGAGCTACAAATTAACTGTGAAAAACCAACGAAGGAAGAAATAAAGAAAGCCATAAAGCTTCTAAGAGATGGAAAAGCGGCTGGACCTGATGGCATTCCAGCAGAGGCCATCAAAACAGATATCGACACAGCTACAGAGATGTTATATAAATTACTTGGTAAAGTCTGGGAAAAGGAAGAGATACCAGCAGAATGGAAGGAAGGATACCTGGTTAAGTTGCCTAAGAAGGGAAATTTGTGCACAAATTATAGAAGAATAATGTTACTATCAGTGCTAGGAAAAGTATTAAACAGGATTATCCTCGAGAGATTAAAAGAGTCCATAGACAAGAAACTGAGAGATGAACAAACCGGTTTTCGACAAAACAGATCCTGTACAGACCAGATAGCCACTTTGAGAATAATAGTTGAACAAAGTCTGGAATGGAATTCACCATTATACATAGGATTTGTGGACTGTGAAAAGGCATTTGACAGTGTAAACACAGAATCACTTTGAACATTGATGAGGCATTATGGAGTTCCCCTGAAGATCATTAATTTAATAAAGAAAACATATGAAGACATGACATGTAGAGTTCTTCATGAAGGACAGCTTACAGAACCGTTTGGGATAAGAAAGAGAGTGCGACAGGGATGCCTCTTGTCTCCATTACTTTTCTTACTAGCAATAGACTGGGTTATGAGAACATCGACAAAACACAACAGAAATGGAATCCAGTGGACTCTGACTAAGCAGTTGGATGATCTGGATTTTGCTGATGACTTGGCTCTTCTGTCCCATAACCGTAATCAGATGCAGGAGAAATTGAAAACACTCGATGAAAGGTCACAGCAACTGGGTCTGAAAATACACAGGGAAAAGACAAAGATAATGAGAATAAATGCAGGTAATGATTACAGGGTTGAACTTGAAGAAACACAACAACAAGACGTAGAATTGTACACATATCTTGGCAGCAATATAGACAAAGTTGGAGGGACAGTGATATCAAAATAAGAATACAAAAAGCAAGAGGAGCTTTCATTTCAACACGAAAATAAGAATGATGTGAAAGTCCTATATTGTTCTGGAACCCCGAGGGCAAGAGAGGCAGAGGTAGACCAAGAATCACATGGGGAAAATAGCTGGTAACAGAGATGAAAATGATGAAGAGAACGTGGAAAGAACTTGAGATGATGGCACGTGAGAGGAGGAATTGGCATGTGTTTGTTGAAGGCCTTTGCTCCTTTGGGATTGGAGGGTTATGAATGTATGACGAATTACTGATTAATAATTGGCCACCGTTTAGATTTTATGCAATATGAGAAAACTCCAAACTCACAGTGAAGAATAAAGCTGTGGTATATAATGTTTGTGTTACCAGCAGGCTTCGATATGGCAGCGAGATATGGATAACCTATGCTAAGATTTACAAAAATCCCAATACCTTTCATCTGCGGTATCTACACCATATCCTCTGCATTTCGTGAAAGGACAAAGTGGCCAATGTCGAGGTGCTAAAACGTGCTGGCCTTCAAAGATGTATACATTGCTCAGCGCAGACAACGCTGGCTTGGCCATGTCAGCCGCATAGTCAGCTATCACCGAAAGAGGCTTTTAGTATAATGTATAGACAACTTATTTACTGTCTTTGTAGTGAATATGGTAGCAACTGTCACGAGAGGGTAGATTTTATTGAAATTAATAGATATCCTGGACAAAAAGTTGTATCAGGTGATACCAGGATAGTGCCAGATAAGAGACTGGTCTTATATGAAATACCCCCTTTTCTGAAAAGAATAAGGGTGTATCGACATCAAAGGTAGGATCAAGCTGTATAAGTTCCCAGGTATGTTGATATAATATGTTCCTGAATCCCTATGGGCTCCCTCTCAAGATCCTCCTATGATTATATTATTATTATTAGTAGTAGTATTGACTCTGCTAGGGGGATTAACTAAATTATTTACCAACAAGAACTATAACTTAACTTAACGAATTTAAGTAAGTATGCTGGCAAATATTTACAATTTATTTTTACACGTTTTCTTTTCTTGTGAAAATCTTTCACTGAATTCAAAAGTTGATTGCAAAATTGAATAAATAACAACACTTGCAAATCATTAAAATTATTTAGTCTTTTAACTTTTTAGGAACGGTTCTCCCATCTAGGCTGAAATCACTGTAGTTGTAGACTGTCTGTATGTTATGAGTTATTTTATCTTCTTCACAGTTCTTGGAATTAAGTAAGCACTGACTAGGACGTTTACCTATCGAAAATGCACTGTTTATTCATCATTTGACTATCTAGTTTGTGGTGATGATGTGATACACTATACAGTAGCCTTGGGTGACTACTTAGCTTGAGGTCTTGATTTGGTAGTCTGTTCCACCTTGGGTCTGGCAAGAAGACTGTCTCGTCCAGGCTTTAGCATCGGGGTAACCGGCCCTGTATCATTAAAGGGCACTCGCACCTCTAAATCCTATAACGGAGTCTGGCTCCTAATAATAATAATAATAAATTCTTTAAGCACCAAACACGGCGCATAAGGCAGAAACCAGTGATCTCCAGGTTGTACGTTGTGACGCCACTCCTCTTAGCTCTTGCACATTGTTTAATCCCAACGTTCTTCCTTCTCTTATTATTGTTCTTCTGAGTGTTTCTTTTGGTCTTCCTTTTTTCCTCTTACCCTCAGGAACCCAAGTGAGTGCCTGCAATGGTATTCTGTTGTTTTGCATTCGTAGGACATGACCGATATATGACCATCGTCTTTTCCTTATATAGTTGGAGACATATTTCTGCCTAGAGTCTTCTCTTATTTGTCGATTAGTCTTGAATTCTTTCCAACTGATGTTCATGAGTTTTCTAAGACATTTGTTCTCGAATGTATTCAGCTTGTTCTCCAATGATTTTGTTATTTTCCAACTCTCACAGCCGTATGTTAACACTGAGATAACATTTGAATTAAACAGACGAAGCTTGGTATGTATATTTAATGATCGTAATTTCCAAATGTTAGATAATCTATTGAAGGCGCTAGCTGCCAAAGCAATTCTAGTATGAATTTCTCTTGTTGTGTCACCATCCTGAGTCATTTTACTGCCTAAATAATTGAAACTTTCAACTTTCTGTAGTTTTTCCCCGTTCAGGATGATATTAAAGGTCTCGTTAGAAAAGTTCATAACTTTAGTTTTAGAGGCATTTATTTGGAGACCTATTTTAACCGAAAGATGACACAAATTATTTACTGCTTCTTGGGATTGTCTGGGTGTTGAACTTAAGAATGCTAAATCATCTGCGAAATCCAGGTCCCCCAGGAATTTTCCATTTGTCCATTTTATACCTAATTGTTCATTGTGGGTATAGTTTCTCATAACCCAATCAATAGCTATTCCAAAAAGTAGTGGTGACATAATACAGCCTTGTTTCACCCCTGTTTCTACTGTAAACCATTCTGTATTCCCTTTATTTGTTCTAACACAACATCTTGCATTGTCATATAGCGCTTTGATTATATTCACATATTTTGTTGGAAAACCATAGATTGTAAGTATCTTCCACAATGATGGGCGGTGTAGACTATCAAATGCTTTTTGAAAATCGACGAAGGTGATAATAAGTGGCGATTGCATTTCCACTGATTCTTCTATAATTGTTCTTAGTGTGAATATTTGATCAATACATGATCGTTTCGGCCTGAAACCCGCTTGTTCTTCTCTGATCTTTTCGTCAGCATGCAATTTAAGTCTTTCTAACATCATGCAACATAATAATTTTCCAGGTACTGATAATAGAGATATACCACGCCAGTTATTACAGTCTGATAGATCACCTTTCTTCGGTAACTTTACAATAATACTGTCTTTCCATTGTTGTGGTGGCTGTTCTTCTCTCCATACTTCATTTATAATATCTAAAATTCTCAAGAGGTTGTTGTCATTAACTGCTTTAATCATTTCGCCTGAAATTTCGTCAACTCCAGCAGCTTTAAAATTTTTAAATCTTTTAACGGCTTGTTTGATCTCGTCCAGCGTGAATTCATCGCAAGTTATTGGCAAGGTGGTTGTGGGTGTTTCATTATTAAAATCAGGTGTTACTGTTGGTGGTGGTTTGTTTAGCACCTCTATGAAGTGCTCAGCCCATCTCTTCATTTGTTCTTTTTTTGTTGGTATTGGATTCCTTAATTTATCTTTAACAGGTGTTTCCATATCAGTAGGCTGGTGATATAGTTGTTTTGTAATTTGATAAAGGCACCTACTATTACCAGTTCTTGCAGCATTTTCAGCTTCTACGGCCAGTTCATTGATGAAATGTCTTTTATCTCTTCGAGTTTTTGTCTTCACTTCTTTATTTAACAAGTTATAAGTTAGTTTGCAAGATTCAACTGCATTATGTGTACTTGCCGCTAGTAGTTTAAGTTTTGCTGTTTTCCTTTCTTGTATTTTATCCCAAGTATCTTCTCTCATCCATTTTTTCTTTTTATGTACTAGGTATCCGGTGGTCGCTACAGCCGTTTCTGTCATTGGTGTTCTCAGTTGTTCCCATTTAGTATCGATTGTCTAGGTGGTGACATCGTTGTCAATTTTGCCTAAAGCATCGAAATAGTTGTTCATTTTGACATTATATTCCTCTTTTACATCGTTTGATTGCAGTCTGTGTACATCTATTCTTCTATTTTTATTCGGTTGGTATAATTTCTTCAGGTGGCATGTAATTGCAGGATGTAAGCTGAAAATATATTTAATTTCTTCACTGTATTGCCTATCTCTATCTCCATATCACAGAAGTAGGAGATGAGAGATAGTTTTCAGACAACAGAGTGCAGGTAGACGCACAGGTCACATCAAGTCAGCATTAATACAATTCAGTTCACTGTGAATACAAATTTCCTTCAAATCCTTAGTTAGAGTCATTTGTCCATAATTCGCCTCCATAAAGTTATTAAGTTTTGTGGAAAAATACTAGTGATATTTTAATCAATGCAGCAAAACAATTCCTTTCATCCTCCCTCATGTTCCTGGTATGTGATCCATTCCATCAAGAAATAATTCTTTAAATACTTTTCAAAAACTATAGACACAACCTTGCTACCATTCTCAATCGATTTGAATATTTTCACAAGCTTGGCTTTTGCCTCCCGAAAATTACAAAGTACTTCAAACACGTTCTACACACTTTCTAACACACTCTGTACTTAATCCATAAAATACATATATATATTTATACATTCTTTCTTACCCTCAGGCACAAACAGTCGAGCTGTTAATGGTTGCAATGATCTGCTCTCAGATACAAAAGGCAAAGGCACTGTTCATTAACACTTGTTAGCGCTCGGTGTGATTTGAATTTTTATTATGGCTTCAATTTGCATTATGCAGGGTCTATATATAGGTCACATCCGGCGACCGAGGCGACAGTTGCCGAAATGTGCTAGAGTTCCCAAAATATATGCAAAAACTGTCCTGCTATTCAATTAAGAAAAACTAAGAATTCAAATATCTTCGTTATTCCTGGAGCGATTTTATTCATCTAAGGCTTAAAATACGCTCTGAATTATTCTACACCTTCCAGTAATTTTGTAAACAACAGAGGAAGCATTTCATTGTCAGGGTTGTGAAAATAGACCAACTCACGACAGCATTAATAAACGTTATATTCCCAAAACTTTTTTTCTTTCATAATTTGTTCTCTGACAATATTAAAAACAGTCTGTTATTTCAAACATCCCATATACGTAAGAATAGTGTCTTAAGGTGCCAATTTATTCTAAATACGCCATGCACAGTCATTATTATAACGTGTTGACACAATGAAAATGTCTTCAACCGTCTACATTAAAAAGCTAATTTCTTTACGATAGTAGATGTCTTGTTCACGGTGTCATGAATTGTGAACAAGACGATCGTTGAAAGCCAAGGGATGAAACCCGAAGCTTGAAGCGAGAGCTGAAAGTGCACGGTAATCAAGATGTACTCCGGTGAAATAATACCTACAGCTTCAAGTAAATGCAGGCTGAAACTGTCAGCCAGATATTAAAAGATGACGAACAAAAGCATCGGGCTGCAGAAAAGGTAACCTACACAATACTCAGAACTATGTTTAAATGGATCAGTCCAGAACACACACAGATCGAGTATAATACACAGAGGCCTTGAACCCTTGTCGTGTGAAGTAATTTCCGCTTCAAGTACTATCTAAACTGAATTGACGAGGACTAAAGAAAGTACACAGATTTCGACTGCCGAAAATCTCACAGGAAATAGAAATATGAGCTCTGCTTTTATTTTCTGAGCACCATAATGACAATTCATGACAAGACAGCCGGAACAAGAAAGTAGTATCCTAATTGAACAAGACTATTGCAAAATGCCATGGGATAAAACCCGAAGCTTATAGTGAGAGCTGAAAGCTCACGATGCGCAGCGATGTGTTCCTCCTAGACCATAATCACAGCTTCAAGTAAATCCAGGCTAAAGCTGCTCAGCAGAGATACAACGCCCAGTAAAAATTGATGATCGAGATACTGAAGTCTGACTACACAATACCCCACATTATGTTATAGTTAAAGTGATCAGTTCAGAACGGTGAACGAACATATATAGCTCTACACTGAAGCCCGGAACCCTCGTCAAGTACGGTAATATTATCTTCAATTGCTATCTGAAATGGCTAGCTGCATCCCCAGCCGACGGGTACTCATGAAAGCATCATGACATTGAAATCTATACAGCTCACAGCTCGTGAAAGTCTCAAGCCCAATGCTTTGCACCATAACACTACAATGACAACATGATATCTGGAAGAATAAAAATAGCACCTAACATGTCAAAATTTTAACAAAACAATCGCACGTGTCCATCATCAGACGCTTACATTTTGCAGATGGCGGGAGAAATAATGACGGGCTTCCACAGTAATGAATGACACCCTTGACATTCTATCTCGAATAAGATAACAAAATAAGTGATACAACGCAGTACGAATAGACTAGACCAGCGGTTCTTAACCTTTTCTTTACCACGGATCCCCTTTAAATATCTTTTGTTGCCGCGGACAACCAAGACTTAACTCAAGATTTAAAACCCTAAAGTGCATCAAATATTTATTTAAAGTTGCTCATCGATGGTCTTCAAATTTGGAGAGAAGGGAGAAATAAGTAAATGCACACACTCCTATTATAATATTTTTATTGGAATTATTCCATACAAATTAAAAATAATAATAATTGAACACCGAATCATGGCCTAATATTACTTGTTAATTTTAATTAATTAACTAATCAGAAGGCTGGTGCTGCATTTCACTTACAAGCATTGTTATATCGGGCTTAATAGCTGAAAGTTGTATTCTGAGTTCTGACTACGTTTTCAAACGGTTTCTATACTTATTGTTAAGATAAACGAGAGCAGAGAATGATTTTTCACATACGTATGTCGTTACGAAATGCATCAATACTTTCATAGCCGTCTTCTGTGACAGAATGAGGCTACCCCTCACGATCTCTGTTTCACTCCGGCAGTATCGGTACATTTGTGGTACTGATTTTTATTGCGTGCTTTCAATGGTCGCACTTTCTTTCTTTCGTTCTCTGCTATGTGTAGCAGATATTATTTATTTTCTTTCTTACACCCCTGTCAGGGATAAGTGATTACGTCTGTTTATTTCCTGCCCCTTTGCGCAGCTTTGCAAGGAGCGGCAGAAATTGTATTAACGACAGGCAGGATGGTAAAATTCCTTTGTACTAAATCTTGGCCACGAAGGATTAGCCCCACGAAAATCGCCAGTGTATTAGCTAAGCGCTGATAAAGGCCAGAGTACGGAGAGACAACTGATAGACAGACACAGATAAGAGATTCCTTTCTGATAAAGTAATGAAATGTTACTTTTGGAACACATTGTCCTGTGAGGTTACCGATGCGTTTGAAAGCTGGTACACAGGGCAATCGGATGTTTGCCGCCCATTTTCAGAAAAGTAATGTTTGAAAATTTGCACTAGATGAGTCATGCAAAATATTCAAATCAGATTGGCTGATCAGTTGTGCGCCTTAACAACGAATACGCGGGAAGGCAGTGAATATAACCTGACACGTTTCAGTGTTATTCCACTGTAAAAATCGCTTGCCAAGATACCAGACCTTGCTAGAGTGAAGCCTAGAATTCAGAATTCCTTCACCGGACACCTTTTATTGGAGAATTTTGGACTGACGTTCATAGCCCAGGAAATCTCTTTCAAATTAAATAAGGAAACCGGTACTGAGGAAACTGTAGGACCACACACGAAGTCAGAGAAGGAACTTATTAAATTAACGACACCCCAGACGCGTGTAAGAGGCCGATTTAAGTCTCTTTTATTCATCTTAGCAAAAAGTCTGTGAGCCAGGATTGGCTTATTGGTGGTACCAGCAGAAAGTACTATCTCTGGAACTAAGCGAAGGTAGAACTGGACTGACGTTGTGCGAGACGCCATCACAAGAGGGTCTAATAGACAGACGCAGGACCAGCGTGGCTGTTACTGGTTGACGCTCTAGGAACGTGCGACGTCTTTAACCTTGACCAGTGACGAACGAGAGCATTGTAAACAGAACCCATCAGCGGGAGCAGAAACTACTATTGGCAGCTAAGTGAAAAATATACGCTGCCAAAGTGAACTTTTCCCCCATCATCTCTACTATAAATCAATGATGAAACCTTTCTTCTAAACTATTCAATTTATTTTCAAACTGTTAAATCCTAAAGTGATTATTAAATTTTGTTATTTGTAATGTTACAAATTTACTTCGATTTAATCATTTTAAAGTTACTGCATGTTTGTTTCAGTCAATTTACTATACACACTCGAAACAGAGCTATAACAGAATAGTAAGAATTCCACTGAGTAAATCAGGGGTGGGGGATTGAACGAGCTGAAATTAATAAGTGCTTAATTCCTTCACAAAAGTTGTCGGCAGATTCTAGAAGTAACTTGCTCAGCCAAAGCAGCACTGTTTTCGCTTATCTGAATATCTTGTGAAGACTCCCTTCGTAATAGAAGTGTCATCACCCTTCTATCTACATCTCTGCCAAGAATTATCTTGTGCGAAGGTAGATACCTTTGAAGCCCGTATTAGATACTCTTGAGTTTTGGCCACTGTTGGACTACTGCAAAGCGCGATGAGTGATGTGTCCTCCTCAGACAACTCTTCATAGATGGAACGAAGAAAATTTGTGAGGTTTGGAAATGTCTCATAGTTTCGGTTTGATAGGCGATGATGCCACAATTCCAACTTTTTCATCATTGCTTCGATCTTGTCTTCAACTTAAAAAACTTTAACTTTTTCTCCTTGAAGATTTAAGTTGAGCATATTTAAATGGGTAAAGATATCTGACAGATATGCTAATTTTACTAACCAGGAAAAAATCTGTCAAATGATCGCTGAGGTGAAATTGTTGCTCCATGATGAATAATCTTATTTCGTCTCTCAATTCCCCAAAAGGAGACAAAACTTTACCTCGTGATAGCCAACGAACTTCACAGTGTAGCAAAAGTTGATGGTGTTCACTGTCCGCATCTTTGCAAAGCTGCCCAAAAAAGTCTTGAATTCAGTGATTTGCTTTTTATAAAATTGACAATTTTGACCGATTCATTTAAGGTCTGTTTTAGTTTTTCTGGTATCTTCTTAGCAACTAGAGCTTCCTTATGTAAGCAGCAATGGTACCAAGTCACCGACGGTATGATTTCCTTAATCCGTGCTACAAGTCCAGTAAGCTTTCCAGACATTGCTCGTGCCCCGTCTGTGCTAATCCAACGCATTTCAACCAATCCATGTCATGAGATGTTATAAACTAGAACAGTAAGTCTTCGAAAATATTTTTCTCGTGGTGTTGTAAATGTGTTTCTCTAGTGGTTTTGAAAGAGATGATAGAAGGGATATTGGTCTGTAACTGTTGGGATCGCTATGTGAGCCAGATTTATGGAGAGGATACACTTTGGCAGATTTAAATGCTGTGGGGAAGTAGGTGTGTGCAATACATTGGTTGTACACATAGGTTAAGGAGTCGCAAATGATGGGTAACGTAGAATCTTATTGCTGATACCATCAAGCCCAGATGAATTGTTGTTTTTTAATGCCAAGATATATTTGAGAACTTCATGTACTGTTAGAAAATCAATATCTATAACATCTGTTATGGTTTGTTCAGTGTTGCAAAAGGCTGTCAATTTACTAACATCGCAGTCCATTGGCTTTAGTGTCGACGTGGGATGGCTAATTTCTGTTTTGAAGTGGTTACTAAAATGAGTTGCCGTGAGGGAGCAGCTTTTTGGTAAAGAGTTTAGTGACTTTGATTTGTGTGTTAGTGTTCTAATGGCTGCACTGACTTCTTTGCTGTTTGCTTTGTCTTGAATCATCTTTCTGAAGTGTAGTTTCTTTTCCTGACGAATGAGGTTTTGTACTTTGTTTCTAAGCATCCGATACCTGCTGAAATCTTTGAGCTTATGTGCTTCGTCCCGCTCTCTCATTGTTGATAATATTTCGTTTGTTATCCATGGGGTCTTTCTGATGTTTTTAACACGAACCTGTTTGTCGAATACGTTGTTGAAAGTTTGTGTCCAGTATGTTATGGCTTCTTTTGGATGCGGAAGTTGGTAGACGTATGAGAGAGGGGATATTTGTAGGTCTTGTAGGAATAACTGAAGGTTAAAGTTTTTGAAATTCCTGTAATGGACTGTGATGTGTTCCGTTTTAGGTACTTTGAACCACTTTCTCGTCCAGGTACAGCAAATAAGATTGTGGTCACTTAATGATGTCTGTGTGACTGTGCATTCATTCTATAATGTTTTCTGGGCAGGTCGTATAGATATGATCAATTAATGTAGATGATAAATCTGTTACTCTCGTGGGTTGATTGACTAACTGTGTGAGGTTATATGAGATGGTGATATCATTCCTTCTGTTGTTCGGTTTGTGAAGGTCAATATTGAAATCCCCCAGTAGAATAATTTCCTTCGAAGAAGCCCAAACGTTGTCCATAATTCGTGAGAATGTGTCAGACCATACAGTAGAAGAGCTAGGGTTTCGGTACAGGTAACCAATTAAAACGGGGGTCAGGTTGGGGAGTTTTATTTCCAGCCATATACATTCAATGCTAGTATGTTCTAGATCATCACGGCGTCTGTACTGAAGATATGTTGAGATGTATATGACTAGCCCTGTTTCACGTTGTCTGTTAGAATCCCTGCGAGTTGTGGTGAATCCATGAATCCTAATTTCTTAATCTGTAATTTTGTCATTGAGGCGGGTTTCAGAAAAACCTAATATGTGGAAGTTTTGTTGGAGAGAGGTGGAGACTTCAGAAAGCTTACCTCGCAGGTGGTAAATGTTTAAATGATCAGTTTTAAGCCCTGATAGTTTAAGCAATGAATTAGTGATATTGCCTATATTTTGATTAGAGTTTTTGCACTCAGATATGATAATAGTCAATAGGAAAGAAAGAATGAGGGGAGTAGGAATGAGTAAGAAGCAATACAATTGGTACACAATGGTAAATACAAAAGTGTAAACAAGTTATAAAATATACACTGCAATAGATTTCTCTAAAGTCTGTGGACACTGTTTACAGTATCTTAATCTTTGCAAAAAGTGCGGTTTTTATCTTAAAATACAGTCTGTTCCGAACACAAAGGAATATGTTTACTTCAACTATAGTCAATGTAGAAAATTAATCTTTTCGGGACAGTTAAAGGTCCACGCTGTGACTTAGCTTGTTAGTTTTGTGAGGATTTCCTAATTTTTCTCAACACGAAAAAACGTAGGTGCAGGCGGAGAGAAGGCATCAATTTGGGAACTAAGCTCTAGGCTGGTTTGAAATACAGCTTTTAAGTGAGTTTATCTGCAACAGCTTGGTGTTTGTGCGCTGAATTTTGTTCTGAAAAGTCGTATGCAGACATCCGAAATGTAAATGGGAGAAATTGTAGAACATTTTGTCACAAAAAAACTCAGGCATGAATATTTCTTAAAACACTGCATTGTGAAGAAATGGAAAAAAATTCGCGTTATTTCAATATGCGTTAAATTAGTTTCCAAGCCGCAATGCGCGAGGAGTTTCCGTAATTTCCGATACGCACCATGAATAGATTGTAAGTTGGTGTGAACTGGCCACGGGACATGACACTTCATACAATTCTCTATATGGAGGATTCCGAAGGTCCGAAAGATAGTCAATAACATGTAATTAAGTAGCTCAAAAGGCATCACGTCAATTGTCACAGACAAATGTTTATTACACATAAGGGAGGGAAACCCGAGGCCTGTAAACAGTAAATTAATATGAAACAAATATAAAGGTATGTTATCAGGCACTCGCAGGAAATAAAGAAGTAGAACACCAGACAACAGAAAAACAACCGACATGAGTGCCTCCCTTATGTGTAATAAATGTTTATACAATACCAAACCTACCCACTATCCTGTTCTCACTGTTCTAGTCTACTATCATTTACTGGACACAGTATTAAGGTCCTTGTCTTGTTGGATTCGGCCTATACTGCTTGATAGAAATACAACAGAAGTGATTGCGTCACTAATAGGCTGAACTGCCCATGGTGGACTTCTGGTGTCATGTATTGTGGTTCGCACTGTTGACCTGCCATTGAAACATCATTTTTTGATGATGCGTAGATGGCAGGGCGGATAGTGTGATTCGCTTGCATGGCTAGGCGGGGTTGTCGCACGGAAGGTCCAGTGTTCAAATCCTGGGTAAGCCACTCATGTCTGTTGTTTTTCTGTTGTCTGGTGTTCTACTTCTTTATTTCCTGCGAGTGCCTGATAACATACCTTTATATTTGTTTCATATTAATTCACCGACAAATGTGCTCAGGGTACGGCCCTAAGCATTGTTAATGTTACAGATCTTTACATTTTTGTGTCACATTTCTTATATTGCTGTATTATATGTCTTACATTATTGGGTAATGTTTCTTACATTGTTGTAGTATAAATTATATCTTACATTTTTTAGTGTATTATGTTTCTGTGTTTTGTTCTGTGTTATATTTCTTACATTTTGTGTGTGAAAGGTCCTAATCATCTCAGCTATCTCCAACAGTAGTGACTGTCTTATTTTATCATATATATATATATATATATATATATATATATATATATATATATATATATATATATATATATATATATATATATATATATCTGCTAGCTATTACATCTGGGCATCTGATAAGTAGGATGCGACATGTAATGAACCTCCCGGTCTCCAGCTGCTGATTCTCTTTGCTATGGCTGCCGTTACTGTAAAGACAGGATAAACAAATTTAGGTAACTCGTCTTACTAGGACAACTAGAATTGCCTACGTTACGGTCACAGGGCCTTCCTCAGGGATAAACACAAGAAAACTGAAGAGAAAGAGATTGAGAACTAAGGAGAATACAGAAAAAGTAAATAAAAATGACACGATCATTAATTGGAAATAACTGGGGACACTCTTGTGAAAATCAGTATTTTGTAGGATAAGGTTATCGGCCCATACATTATTCTTCTTCACCTTTCAACTCTCAAAGGAGCGAAGGCCTTTTACAAACTTATGCCAAACCTCGTGTCCAGTGCCATCAGCTCAAGATTTTTAAATGTTTTCTTCATCACCTTCATGTCTGTCTCAAGTTCTCTTTTCCATGTGTTCTTTGGTCTTCCCCTGCCTGTCTTACGCTGGGGATTTATAGAACAGGAATTGTTTAGTAATGATATCAACACATTTTCTCAGTGTGTTGTCCAATCCATCTTCTTCTTCCCATTTATTGTTCCGCTGGTGATTGTCTAGTTCTTGCCATATCTAAAGGATTGTTAATGCCCTCATTGTTTGATTTCTTCATCATGACCTGTTCGGCTCTGTTAAACCTGCCAGAAGCACACGAATTCCGCCAACGTAACTGAAAACATAGGGATTAGGGATTCATCTTTCATTCTTTTATTTTATTTTTTTACTTTTTAAATTAACTACTGACATGCCAGTTTTGAAATGTTGAACCCAGTCTGTCAGGTTTAATAATACTGCATCAACAAACCAAACGGAGTTTTGCATCGTTGTTGAACTGTGTGTAGGTAAGGATCACACACTTCGACACTGGGCAGCACTTGTATTGGCAAGTGAGAAAAGAATGGCCAGATGTAGCGATAACTATCCTGTGTAGAGTACAGACACTGGGTTCATTGATTTTTCTCAAAAGGTTGTCGCATCCGGTTGAGCCTTCTTTATGTCGGGTCACTTTGCGGCATAAATCTGGACGTGTTATTGTGTAGAGCGCCTGTACTTGATCACTGAATTCAGGACGAGGAGGTGAATTAATTGTTGATGATTATATGTCCTGCAACCAAAATAAAAATTTGCAACCATCTGCACGCATATGTTATGTAACTCCAATACTGAGCTCACGTCATTAGCACACATTTAATTACCAACATGATAATCGCTGTCATTATCTCCATGACCACGAACATTGCATCATCATCATCATCATAATCATGATCGCCATCATTCCAATCATGTCATCATTACCAAACCACAGAAGAGAAATAGAAAGGTTCTTGAAGTAAGAATCAAACAATCTTTCATTTGAAGAATTAAACATCCAATATTTTCCTTTACGCAAGCACAGTCGTAAGAGGCGACTAATATAATGTTGTGCACGGGGCTGGCAACCTTATCGTGTAAACCAAATTGCTATGGCAACCACAGCTGTGAGGGCACATTAATTCTTTGGCGCAGGCTTCCTGCTAGGGAACCGACTGCGTGATAGCTCCACGATCCACAGAGCGCAAAAAGAGAAATGATGTTGATAATAAAAATGGACAAGAAATATATTTAATTTACTCTTTTTTGTTGTTGTTGTTGTCGCGCTATAGTAATGGAAAGATGGAAAGAATATTTCTCAGAGCTCCTGGATGGTGAGCAAGGTCAAGCATTAGAAATGATAACCACTAGCACAGAAAAGAAAACCAATGATGGTGAAGATGACATAACGATGGAAGAACTGAAGGCAGCACTGGAGAAAATCAAGATGGGCAAAGCAGCAGGGGATAATGGTATAACACCAGAAATGGTTAAGTACATGGGAGCATCAGGCGACCTATTACTCTTAAGGGTCTTACAGGCAGCGTGGTGCAACAAGACCGTACCAAAGGATTGGGAGATTGCAATCATGTCGTAAATTTTTAGATAGATAGGTCAGAAGATATTTATGGTCCCGTCTGAGCAGAGGTGATAGTGGTAAATATGTGAGAATAAAGGTGTAAGAAATAGATTTTCACGAGGGGATAGTGTAAGAGGAAGATCAGTCTCTGGCTTGAGTAGTTCCTCTAGTCCAGCCTATCTATACGACTATATTTTAATATCAGACGACCTTTCTCTCCCTATATGAAATATAAATTACACTACACACGCCCACGCATGGACAATTATGTGACAACAAGAAACACAAACGTGAAAAAAAACTATGGATAATTGGGTATGAGTCTGACCGACACACCAAATTAAGTTTTTGTTTAGTTTATTATCACTTAAACTTTACAACATCAAACATATACAAATCAATATATTCATATTTACAGACATAGGAAAATAACACAATAAGTGCCCTCCCCCCTGTTGAGAAAAGATCCCTAAAAAAGTTAATAACCCAAAAGGTCAAAGATTAACACTAGGGTATAGAATAGACAGTGAAGAAAAGAACAGAGTTCCTACTTAAGCTATCCAGTAAAGTACTCAGGTTAGCGAAATAAAAAAAATGGTATAGGTAGTACAATGATTGTAACAAAGGAAACTATTTACTCTCTCTCTCTCTCTCTGTCTCTCTCTGTCTCTCACTCTGTCATCTGTGGCCACAAACACGCTTGCTTACCTAATACTGGTGCAGTTATCCCTTGGAAAACTATTATAGTCTGAACATAAAGTGTCAGTTGGGTCGCCAAATCCGGCCCCAGACCAGCCTTTGTATCTAATAGTAATTACAAGGTGGTCGCTAAAGTAGGTGGTTTAATTTTTCCTGGATGAATCCTGTGTCACCGCATATAGTTACTGAAGCAAGACGTTCTCGGGACGTTCATAGTTACAAAATTAATAGGAGGAAAAGTAGTTACTGTATTGTCTAGTCACTGGTTGCTCAGACAAATAAAATAATACGATTAAAAAAGAACTGATAATCGATGGTTAATCCTATCGGCTGACTTTATGATGAGTGCCGATTTTGAAACAGCACAACTGTCTGAATAAATCCAGTGCTGTGTCTGTGAAAGGTCAGGAATATATGTTCTTTCATGTGCCCAGTGGGCTGGAAAATTTTGGTAAAATAATTCTGGGTAAGGTACCGTCCAGTTACAATTAATCTTATTGTTTATATTTGGTCTCTCTCTGAATGCAGAAAGAGGACCGAACAGGTCCAAAAATCGAAGGCCCAATAATAATAAGAATGTTACTGGTGATATTAGACCGCTGGCAGCTGGTTTTTGATTGAGTGCTATATAAGGAAGAAAAGAACATTTTTAAAAACTGCTACTATCCTATCCACCCGTACGTTTTTTGCTATGGCCTGTCGGGAAAAAGAACAGAGCACACAGTCCTTTATTCAATTTATCTATACGCGCACTTTAACAAAATCTGTCTGTCACTACTAGCTATTTGTCAGCGTCTGTTGGTTAGTCACATAAGAATTACTCTAGTCACTATTTTAATTTCACACAATGAAATATAATGTGAATGCTATTCGGTCACTGATCCGTCACATTTAATAATCTCAGTCAGCTAAGCCGTATCTTCTTTTGTAAAGAAAAAGTGGGGTACGTATTTGAAATTACATTTCTCTGAACGACTGGCAAGAAATATCTATGCGTTAGGTTATTTCACTAGTTTTAAACGCTAGTGAATTATATTTAATAAAATGGTAAACCTAACACATTTTTAACACGTAAGCACAACTTCTATTATCACAAATCAGAAAATTAAATCCACACGGAACAATTTAACAGATCCAGCGAAGAAATGGTTCTAGTCCTGCGTGCTTAGATTATCCAAGAAATTTCTGAGCGACTCTAATACTGAGTTTGAGAGAGCGCTGTACATGTACAGATTTTAGTGTTATTATCGCGAGAATGTGAATTTTCACACTTCTCGTGAGTAGCAGAAATTCAGGAAACTATTCCCCCCCCCCCACTTCCCCCCCCCCCGATCAAATTCCTCGGTCACTCTGTTAGCCGTTGCAAATCGACAACAAAGGCTTACACATGTTACAGTTTCCCTCGCGAGATTTTCTGTTCGCTTCTGATATCAAACTATTATCTCCCTGTATGTATAATATCAAACAGTTACGCCGGGAAAATTTCTGCCCCCGTTTCCCCTTCAAAGGAACCGCTTATCTCCCGCGTGCTTCTGTATGTCAACAATGATGATGGCAAATCAGCTCGCGTGAGAATTCAGGTAAGCAAATCATGGCTCGCTGACTGTTATCTGGCAGGTCGCGGACTAGCTAATATGTCTGTTTGTAAACACTCATTAGCGCATGTAAGACAGGAAAATAGGCGTGGCTTCAAAAGGGAATCAACAGACAGCAAATTGCGTGATTTTGTCTTCGCAAAACATAAACGCTAATTGAGGCAGCAAAGGTGGTCGGATTTCTGAGGTATATTTACATTTCCACGTCACACATCATAACACCAATTTTCAAAAAGGGTGAACATCGACAATGTGGAAACCATAGAGGCATATCCCTTCTCAGTGCCCCTAGTAAAATCTACTCTAGAATCTTAGAGCAGAGACTCCGATGCCTAGCTGAGCCGCATTTGGATGAGGTCCAGTGCGGATTCCGAGCAAAAGTACTCAAGACCTAATCTTCACACTCAGACAGCAGAATGAAAAGGCTCTTGAGTATAAAAGTGAGATCCATCTTTGTTTCATAGATCTGGAAAAAGCGTTTGACAGGGTCCCCTGGAGCAAACTTTGGGACTGTTTGGCAAGGAAGAACATTCCAGCACCTCTGATTCATGCTATATAGAGCTTCTACAAGTCTTGCAGAAATTATGTGAGGACGGCAAACCATAAGTCAGAAGAGTTCAGGACCACCACTGGTGTACGATAAGGTGATATCCTGTCACCTTATCTTTTCATACTTCTCATGGACGATGTCATCAAGGCATGTAAGGAGGGAACAAGAAAGTATTCAGTGGGGTATTGGAAGATGAGACAGGTCTGTATTTCAGAGCTGGCATTTGCTGATGATGTTACCCTGATTGCTAAATCAGAGGCCCATCTCCAATCCAACCTGCAAGTCTGGAAGGAAGAGCTGGAGAAGAGAGGGATGGTCATAACTAGCTCTAAAACTAAATCCATGGTGATATCACGAGAAGAAAGAAGACATAAAATTAAGCTGGGAGAACAGGTCCTGGAGCAGGTCGACCACTTTAAATACTTCGGAGCTATTATAGACCGAAAGGAAGGCATCAAAGAAGAGTTGGCCACTCGAAAAGCAGCTGCTGGGAGACTTTTTCAGGCCATAAATCGAGGATTCCTCAGCATGAGAGAGATTGGTAAGAAAACGAAGATGGCTGTATACCGCTCCACCTATGTCTCAGTCTTGACATATTGATGCGAGTCATGGGCAATGACTACAACCCACAAAAGCCAAATCCAAACCTCAGAAATGAGGTATCTGAGGAAGGTGGTTGAAGTAACAAGAAGAGACATGGTCCGCAACCAGACGATACGGCAAGGCCTAAAATCCCACCCCCTGCAGACCCAAGTAGAACAGTCCAACTAAGAGGGTTTGGCCATGTCTGCAGAATGGGAGAAGATCGGCTCCCACGACAAGCATGGGAAACAAAGAGCCAGGGATCCAGACCCCCAGGACGACCCAGAGTCCGCTGGGAGGACAACATTAGACATTCTTTGAAGGACCGAAGACTAGAATGGAACCAGGCCAGGAGGAAGACAGCCGATAGGATAGTCTGGCGCTCTCTCTTCCAAATCTCTACACCTCACGTTAGAAGGGGAATGACTAAGTAGTAAGTTGTCATGCTATAATGCTTACAAATTTATCTTTATGTTTTATAACACGTGTTAATGTTACGCCAGGTTTATGTTTCCATAATGGAAGTTCCCATGGTAATGTCTCTGTGTATCAAAAAGCATTGATATTTTCAACATTCAACTGATAAAATAGAAAACGCTGGCAATAGAAAAGGCACACATTGAGGAAACCAGGTGATACCTTGTTGTGGAAACCCCACATTAGGAGTTATAAATACAGACCGAAGAACACATAGAGAAGAAAACTGGACACAAAATGAAAATGATGAAGGAGCAAGGGAATTCCCTGAGCTGATGGCATGCGACAGAAGGACTTGGAGGTTTTTTGTCGAAAACACGTCCCCCATGGGGATCTGAAGATTTGTGATGATGGTGGTGATGATGATCACGGTTACCACTGTTTATGTGCACACTGACAAAGATAACAAGAAAGATGCGTACTGTGTGGTCATTAAATAGCTACTATGCTCCTTCGAAAGGTAAAGGGTATTGATTGAACAGCGTCTAAAAACTTCACAGCCCATTTGTTCTGAGCTAGCGTCACTACGTTGTTTGTCGTAGTCTGTGATATTGTTATAAGTTAACACGACTGAGTAGTGCCAGTCTTACATAACTAATCAGGCGTCGATATTTTCATAATTTATCTTGCTTCATGACGCAAAGAAATAAGAGCGCAAATAAAATAGTTATGGTTCTGTTAGCCAGCAAGTGCGTACGCACATATTTATGCTTCTGTGTGTGACGAAATGGCTGTCCCTGTCCTTTTGTGTGATCTTTCACACCTTCAGCCCTCCGGCAGTAAACTTCTTCTCTTCATATTTCTTCATTATTCACTTGTTATTTGGCATTTCATGTTGCCCTTTTATTCATTTTACTCTTTATGCTGGATATAGCATGGGAAAAGTCTCTAACACGCCACTCCCCTATGGCAGTATTTGCTACGGAAAAAATTCTTATCTTATTGTGTCGCATTCACACTTCACGAAGACGTGTTAAGTTACGCCAGGTTATTAGACGGTCAGCGACAATATTGTATCGCATAATCTGTCTGACCATCTTTTCAAGCGACGGTGCTTGTTTATCCAAGGTTGTGTTGAGCAGAAGTGCTGAATAGAACCAGAATTGTTTGTCTGGCGAAACACAGGATAACCCGTGCACGAGGCGGAACGTATGACATAAACGCTTACAGGTCATCCTTGATACACCAACATTACTGTCTGTGTGACACATGTGGGCATGTTGTCATGTGTGTCTACCGATCTGCCTGTAAGTTTGTACACGAAGGCATCGGACAGCATATTACCATATATGGGAGACGTGACCTTTGCAAAATTTTTCCATGTCGGAAATATTTTGACAGTACCACACCCGACCTGTTTGAATATGATTGGAGCATTTATTTAACTCCATAACAAACGAAGACAGAATATAGTCTGACCATTTCGCAGTTTTATTTCACTGTGAATTTCACGCTCGCCAAGACAACATCAGACCTCGCCAGAGTGAAGACTAGATTCATAATTCCTTTTTGTTAAACGGACCTTTTAAATTTCTTCTATCAAAAATGACATATAAAGCACAGGAAATCTTTACGTTTTAACAAGGAACACCGGGACGAGGAAACTGAAGAAACACGAAGTCAGAGAGGGTGCATCTATTGTAAAATTAAAGACATCCCAGACGCTTGTAAGAGAACGATTCGTCTCTTTTATTCATCTGAGCAATACGTCTGTAGCCAGGATTGGCGTAAGTTGTGATTTACATTTCATATTTTATTACTAACATGTAAACTAACTGTAGCGTAAGGTTTTCTTGTATGAATATAGGGTGTAGAGAAGAAATATAATTCTCTCCAGAATCTATGAAGTCCCAGTGTCAGAGAAGAGCACTGATATCACAAGTGAGCTACAACTGCGAATACTCTGAGCTAGACAATAGTTTAAGGCTTTAGAAATATACTTTGCCACCTTAGCTGTAGTAACTCATGTGATATTATAATAAAATTAGAAAACGTATCTCAACTTAAACAGTTAAAAATGTAACAAGTCACTTGAGTGCAATCTCATAATTTATTATTTACACCTATCTAATTATGTAATGAAGGGTGAATGTTGGACGATGGTGATTATTGTCGTAATTTTTTTCTGAGAGAGTTCTGGTGGATATTGGTCCCTTTAGAGTGTAGAATGATAGTGAAGGCTCTGTGGGAATAAGGATTTAGGAAAGTCAGGTAGTAGATTCACAAGTGCTGGGAAGAGTAAGGACAGTCTCGATTTACGAAAATAATTGACTCTTAAAACTAATCCTACCACTCTTCTGAGCAAACAATTGTTTGTCAGTTCCAGTCACTCAGGCGCACTCACCGATTTGGTGATTCTGACTCTCAACGTACATGAATACGGACTATAATAACAAATATGGGAAATGTTTGATTTGGGCCTGCCGACACCAATGCTAATAAAGTTGTAATACTTTTATTATCATAAAAAATCAAGTCACAAATAATTATCAATTTACATTCAGAAATCAAAGGTTACAGAATACAAATATGACAAGGGGGAGGGAGGTTTTGAGGAGAAGTACCCCATACACATTTTCCCGCTTGTATTTACTAACAGAAAAGACCCAGTCCCAAAGACAAGGGGGGGGGGGGGGAATGATGATGATCAGAGAAAGGCAATTTAACCCAATGGTAAATTTATTACTCTGAGGCAAGGGGTTACAGTGATAAGGGGGTAGAGGAAAAGCTAGGGTTCTCAAATGTTTTCCTTTATCCAACAAATTTTACGGGAGGGGGAAATGAACACAGTTAAACAATCCCGCTAGGAGAAATCCCGTACAATGAATACAGTACACCTTAATACTAGGTCAAACTAATTATGAGGGTAAAAAAGATTAAATCTCCTTTCATTAAAAAAAAACACGCTTGGCTGGCCAGCGCACAGGCACACACACAGACTTACCAAATGGTGAATTCTGGCACTTCCTAGGAATTTTACAACAGCAGGTAATACCGTAGAACAATGGAAATTGTCTTTTTATTTCTTCTGTGTCAGGCCCCAGATTTATCGAGGTGGGCTGGTAGCTAATAGTCTCAGAAAATCGCCAGACGGTGAAGCGTAAAGGGTACTGTTGTTTTTTGTTTTGATAAAAAGTTCCTAATGAATGGCACAGGCACTTGGCTAAGTGTGAGGTATGGTGTGGTTTCTAAGATGGGCACAGCTGGTGGAGATAACTTTCTTTTGCCGTAATGTCACAACTACAAAACACTGAGATAGGTTCTTCTTCGGGAAGGGGGGGGGGGGGTTAAAATCCACTGAATATACTTGACAGACAGTGTGGAGGTAAATCTATGTTCTTCTTCACAAAAAGAGAGCATGAGTAGAATATTGCTACTGGCGACTGTTCTGCTTCCAGTTTTAACGACTTTATGAATTAGTATTTTAAAAGTGTTTCTTGGGTGGCTTTGTTCTCAGTTATATTCAGAGGAGCGAGACCCGCAACAGGTCGCCACAAGTTTAGCTTTAAAAAAGTTCATATGTCACTGGAGTAATCGAACTGGGTCGGCAAGGCTCTATAAATATTCTATTGCTGCGTAATTGCTGCTTAAATGCTGCGTAATTGCTGGGATGCGAGGTTCGAAAGATTACTCTGGATACAAATAGAAAAAACATGAAATGCAATGAAATCATATTAAAATCTAACGCGCGATACATTTACAGTTAGACTATTTTCTGCGCTCGCGTCTTTAATTAATAAATCAAGAAAAAACTCTCCGTGAGGTTAATAATTTTAAAAGCACATCTATCTATACAGAACTAAACTGTATTAAAGTCACAATTCCCTTAACAGTTGCAAAATTAATTTACGCGGCTATTGTATTAGGAAATTAACCTATAGATGTAACATTTAGTTTGCACTGGAACTTTGAAAATGGGTTTATTTAATAAGTTTAAATTTACACCACCATCCAGTGAAATAAAAATGAAATAACTAGACCACTGATCACTCGAAGCTAAAGTATAAATTACCGTCTGCACAGAAAAGAATTCACTCCAATAGCCAACAATTTAGATGAAATCTAGCAGGAATTTAACTATATGCTAGTGAATCTTAGAATGCTGTCAGAACGAATGATAAAGTTGCCCTTTTCAGATTCTGTATATATCTAACGGGAATGTAAGTTAAATGGGTCGTGTGAAAATTTCGCGCCTCTTCAGATCCCAGGGAAAGTCGAAGTTATTTAGCCCCCATGCTAACCACGATGGCCCGACTGGCTTTCGATCTTCGTTCGTCTCAGGCTGCTCGCGCGAGGATGTGAAATTTCTGCGAGACTAGCCTCGTTCGCGGTGAGTTTCCTGATTCCTCAGATCGTATCCGCTACGCTGAGCGCTCCGACTCTCCCGTTCCATTCTTTCGGGCAAGCCTGCCGGTTGCCACAGAGGTGCGAAGTCTGCAAGAAGCTTTCTTCTACCGCTCGTGTCCATCTTGCGAACGGTTCAGTG
>JAMPIV010000749.1:0-71378 GCA_024509875.1 Oreohelix idahoensis | reverse complement strand
CCATTTTTAATGACCATTATTAAGAGTATGATGTGTAATGATGATTTATGGTAACTTGCATAATTTTTGTTTTGTTTTTTAATGTGTTTTTAATTTTTTTTTTCGTTTTTGTTTTTTTTTTTTTTTTTTTGTTGTTTTTTTTTTTTTTATTAAATTTTGAGACTATTTTTTTTTTTTTTTATTTTTTTTTTGCTTTTTTTTAACCAGATTTTTTTTTTTTTTTTAATTATGTTAGTTTTATTTTTTTTTAAATTTTTTTTTTTTTTTTTTAATTTTTGCGTTTTGTTATTTTTTTTTTTTTTTTTTTTTTTTAAATTTTTTTATTTATTTTTTTTTTAATTTTTATGTTTTTTTTTTTTTTTTATTTAATTTTTATTTTTTTTAGGTGGTAATATTTTTTTGTTTTTTTTTTTTTTTCATTTTAACATTTTTTTTTTATTTCTTTTTTTTTTCTTTTTATTTAAAGCAAGGGCATATACTTTTTGTATTTTTTGTCATTTTTTTTTCTTTTTAGCATTTGTCTTACTCTTTTTTTTTTTTATTAAATTTAAGGCAGTTTTTTTTTTGTGATGTGTTTTTATTTGCGCTTTACTATTTTTTGTTTTGTTTTTGTTTTTTTGTCGATCGGTTTCCGCCCACACACTAGTGGAGTGAGCGTTGTATTTAATTTGTTATTTGTTGCGTAAGAGTTGCCTTTTTGTGTGTTTGATTTATTTATTGTTTTTTTGTTGTGTTTAGTCATGGTTGTGTTTGACTCTTTTGTTTATTTTTTTGTGGTTTTGTGATATTATTTCTTGTATTTTATCCATACATTTTTTTTTTTTGTTTTTTTTTTTGTTTATTTTTTTTTTTTCCTGAGGCCAAGTGTTATATTATTGTTGACTTGTTTCATAATTTTGTCTGTCGTTTTTGTTTTGGTTTGGTGTTGTTGTTATGTATGATTCATTTTTTTGTTTTTTTTAGTCGGCGTTTCGAGATGTTATTCACTGTCTATTTTGGTTGTTTTTTTTTACTTTTTTTGTTGTTGATGCGGTCCAAGTTTCCATTTTGCTACTTGGTTTTTACTTTGTTAAAGATGAACGGAGGTTTGGAAAAACCTTTATTATTAGAGGATATTTTGTGAGGTCAATTATTTTATACTTCGGCAGACGACTAGTCTGTCTTGTGAAGTCTTTTTTTTATAGGAGAGGTGATACTGATCTCTTACATTGGTTATTTTCCTGTTTTGTTATAGAAAAGGTTTTTGTGGAGTTTATTCATAATTGATTACATTTTTTTTATTTTCTTTATGGAATATAACATGCATCTGACTCATCATTGTAATGCTGTCTACCGTTAATTGCTGTATTGAATGTTGCTGTGATAATGACTGTTTGATGTGCCTACACATTTGCGTAACCATTTTGTCACTGTGGCGTCCACAATAAATAATGAAGAAAAACGTCAACGGCTGTTTCAAGACTCATTGATTTTATACGTCGTGAGTTTACTGACGTCCTATGTGGATTTTGTTTTTTTGTATATTTATTTTTGTTTGACTTTTTTTGTCTTTATACATTTTTTTTTTTACAAAATTTAATTTTTGTTTTTTTTTTAAATTTTTTTATTTTTGTATATCATATTTGGGCATCACGCATCTCACAACATTCTCAGATACGTTTAAACAAAAAAAAAAGTTTGTTTTTTTTTTTTTTTTTTTTATATTCGAGAAGTTTTTGTTTTTATTATTTTTTTTCAAACGAATGGGCCGATTTTTAGATATTAAATTATATAATTAAGATTACTTATTTTTATTTTATTATCCTTATTTGTTGGAAGCTAGTTTTTAAAATTTTTTGGTTTGTAAGATCCCGTCCATAACTAATTTCAAAATTAAAATTTGATATTTGGCAATAAATTAATAGAACAACAGACAATTTGAGTTTAAGTAATACAAAAGTAAAATTTTAGTTTTGTGTTTATCCAGAACGAGTGTGTAATTATTTTTTAATTTTAGTGATTTTACCTCATTTATGTGCATGATTTTCACCGACTCATTGTTTAAAAGGTCTTTTAACTTGATTTATTTTGTTTGTTTTTTTATTTTTTAATGTTATTTTATTCCTTGTCCACCGAAACTAAAAAGAGACGGCTCTGGTATAAATAGGGCACAAAACAGCCCGTGAGTAAGGGGGTTTTCAAAAAAAACGTTGACGTTGTCACAAAGAATACGAGAGAGGCTTATATTCTGTCCTAACTGATGTACGGAAACATTAAATAGAACTTCTGAACCTTTTTGACCTCACATTTTATAAGTTTTTTTCGATTTAAGTTATTAATCACTCGAGGATGACTTTTCATTCAATCAGTATTACCATTTTTAGTTCCCCAAGTAGCAATTTTTCCAAACAATATGCATGGTTGAGTTCTTTCATTTTTTTTTTTAGCTTTAATTTCTTTGTGAAGCCTTCCTTACCATTTTAAATTTGATGTTTCCAGTAGTTTTTTTTATAATGTGTTTTTGTTGGTTCTATAACCATTGCATTTCTTAACCCATATGAGAAGAAAAATAATTAGGCAAGGACTGCCTTGTAAAGATATCAACTTAATTTCCTTAGATATATTTTTTATCCTCACCGCCAGCGTTTTATTATCATAATGTTACATTGGCACTTGAATTAAGCCTGTCTTGGTTTTTATAACTTACTGGCTTATTGGCAAGTAGAGTGGATCTACAGAATTTCGGGAGCGACCTTATTTTTAAACATTTGCTTTTGTTATGTATTGTTTTATTAATGTTTGTATTTATTAATGTGATGTTTTTATTTGTTTTTTATTTATAATGTAATGTATTATGTATTGTATTTTTAATTTTTAATGTTATAATGTAATGTTTATTAAATGTTTGTATTTATTAATTGTAATGTTTTATTAATGTTTATATGTTATTAATGTATGTTTTATGTATATTTGCTTAACTATTAATGTTTATTATTAATGTAATGTATTTATGAAATTATTTATTTGGCATGTAATTGCTTGTATTTTTTAATTTATTGTTTTATGTATAGTATTAGACTATAATTTTACAATTATATGTTTGTATTTATGTAAGTGCCCCATGTTTTATTAATGTATATATAATAATATGTAATAGTTTTATTTAATGTTTGCATTTATTAATGTAATTTTTATTTTTTGTTTTGGTATATATTATACGTATATTTTATATTTATTATTGTATTTATCCTTTTTTAATGTTTAGTATTACAATTTTATTTATTTATGTAAATTTGTATATATTGTATTTATTAAATGTATATTATTATTAAGTTTGTTATTATTTAATGATTATGTTTTTTTTTCTATTTAATTTATTTATATATGTTAATGTTTTATTAATTTTGTATTTATTAATATTTTTTATTATATGTTTGTATTTATTATATGTATAATTGTTTTATTAATAGTTTTATTTATATTATTAAAATTTAGTATATAATGTTTGTAGTTGAATTATTAATGTAATGTTTTTTTATTAATGTGTTATATTTTTTACTTTAATGTTTTATTAATGTTTTGGCATTTATTATTGTGTATTGTTTGTTTTATTAGTTTTGTATTTTTATATGTATTGTTTTATTATGTCTTGTATTTAATATTTTTGTAATGTTTATTAATGTTTGTATTTTAATATATTTTTTTTTATTTTTGTATTTTTTATTAATGTTTTGTTATTTTTTTTTTGTTATTTTTTTAAATTTTGTTTTAATTTAATGTTTGTGTTTTATTTTTGATTTTATTTGTTTGTTTTTTCGTTTATTAATTTGGCTAATAACTTATTATATGTATTTGTAAAGTTTATTAATGTTTGTATTTTTAATATAAATTGTATGTTTTTATTTATAAATGTTTTTATTGTTTTTTTATTAATGTAGTATAATTTATTTTTAAATTGTTATGTATTTTTTATTGGGTAATTGTTTTATGTTTGTACATTTACAATGTAATGTTTTAATTAATGTTTGCATTATATTAATGTCATAATTTATTGATGTTTGTATTTATGGAATGTAATGTTTTATTTATTGTTTGTTTTTTGTTTTTGTAATGTGTTTTTGTTAATTTTTTAATTTGGGGTGTAATTTTTTTTTTTGTTTGTATTTATTAAATGTTTTTGTTTTATTAACCATGTTTGCCATTATATTAACAAATGTTTTAATTAATGTTTTGTTACCGTATGTTTGTAATGTTTTTGTAATGTTTATTTTGGAATTAATGGTAATGTTTTATTAATGTTTATTTATGTATGTTTTATGTTTTTATTAATGTTTTTTTAGTTTAAATGGTTTTTTTTATTATAATGGTGTGTATTTATGGAAATGTAACTGTGTTATAATGGATATTTTATTGTATTTCAATGATCAACCATAATTTAAATGTTTGTAGAGTATTAATGTTATGATTTATTTAATGGTTGTATTTAAAACAATGGGGGTTTTATTATATGTTTCCATTTTTTATGTTAAAGTTTTATTAATTTAATGTATTATTGAATTAATGTTTGTAATTATTGATGTACTGATTTATGTCGGTTTTTCAGTGCCTAATTTATATAATTTATGAACGCAATTTAAATGTCCAGTAAAAAGTATTGGTAAGCAGATCGCTTTGTAAAGATGGATTTTTGTACAATGGTAATATGTAAGCATACCGTACAAGATCAGAAAGCAATGAATTTAGAGATGTTGGTTACTGATGTTCTTATATGAAAACCCCCTTGTCTGAAAAATGATTTGTAAACAGCCAATAAAAGTGGTTGGGTAATGTGCCTCACGTCCTGTAAAAATCATATGCCAACAACATTTTAACCATGTATTTGGTAATGTGTGGAATTATAAATGTAAAATGTTTTATTAAATTAAATAAAATGTCAATATATTTATTAATGTATTGTATCCTTTTAAACACATGTTTTTATTAATGTTTGGGGTGGAAATAAATGTCAACAGTATTATTAATGTTAGTTTGATATTTATTAAATTTTGGGGTGAACCATGTTAAATTTAAGTATATAAAAATACATGACCCATATATATAAACACCTGTGTAAAGATATCAATATAAATAACCATAGTATAAAGTAAAAATGTAATGTTATATACAAACAACCATAATGTATAATTAAACCAAAATGCAATTCTGGAGGGGTTTGTAAATGCCAGTCAGATTTTAAATCCATGTTTATTTCTAAACTTAGGACAATCCTGCAGTAAAAAGTTTTATATTTTATGTTTAAGTTAGGCCATAGTTGATTACAGTGCCGAAAGTGACTTACAACTAGGAAATGATAAAAGCACTATATTTAATGGATAAACCGTTGGTCTCCACCTAGAACAATGTATCTCAAAACACCGTAAGGCCGTTATGCCACCAGTGACCCATGCCCTACTTCTCCAGGGGGGGCCAACAGTAAGGGCCATCAATTCTAGTAGGCCACAATACGTTTCTGAGGGGGCCCACCAAAAATTAAACTTAAATAAAGTAAACGATTGCTTGCAAGCCGTATGGTGCTACTATAACAAATTATGTATTTAATGGATTCCTTGAAGTAATCGTAACCTGAATATTAGAATACATTTCTGTTTGCAGGCCTTTATGCCTGCTGCTAGACATTTATATGCCCTTAAGAATTTGGATTGCTATCACACAATTATGTCTGCATAGAATTAATCTTTTCAGGTTTAGCTACTACAAATCACTTTGTTCTTTATAACGTACAGTTTAGATTAATAAACATTGCAGATGGTATAGGCACCTTGGTCCAGCCTAAAACAGCGACTATGTTGAGTAGGATCACAGAGGTAAATGAGATCTCAGAAGGAGGCTATGAACAAAAAAAGGTTGAGAAACTCTGTCCCCTAATTGTCAAAATAATATAAATGAATCTTTCCTTCTGTAACAGAGGCTAACAAAAATTTGAGCAGATTCTTTCTGGCTCTTCTAGTTTCCATTATGTTTATTTTTTTAATAATCGCGCAAACAACCCACACACATTTAAGGGAAGGAATTATGGCATGCTCCATTCTGCGCGTATGTCGATTAAAGACGGCATTATGTCTAACATGGCGGTTATTTCATTCCATTTCAAGCTACACTGGATGTTTGTTGTAAAAATGAAACATGGACACTACGGCCAATGCACCATGAAAAAATGAAAGGCCGTCGTGTTCTTTTGATAGGTAATTCAAATTTTACAGCACACTTCATGGGCAGTGCTCTGCAGTTTCCGTTTTTTATTCTCATCCAGAAACATGCATCATGGAAAGGTTACACGGCATGCGTTTTAATGGCTGTTACAATTAGTATTCTCGCGTGAAAAGCTCGATGGGAATGTCTCACTGTAGGTTACAAACGTTCGTAATGAAAAGCTTTTATGAATCGGGAATTCCTAAACTTCCATTATATGTTGTAATTTACTATATTTGATACTGGCGTCATATATTTTATATTAAAATTTATATTATACCAAGTTAAGACTTATAGTAGTAATTTGTTTTTGGTGTCCTTACCCACTTCAAAAAATCACCGGACAATATTTTATTCTGTTCCAGCTGTTTTAAATTGTGCCTGTATCGTTGTTGAACAATTTGTTGAGAAAAATATCTCGTAATGTTGGATATTCATTCTTCATCGTCCAAGTCCCTAAGGAGCATAGGCCTTCGACAAACTAATGCCAAGTCATTCCTGTCCAGACACGTAGTCATCAGTTCAAGGTCTTTCGCGTGTCATCTTCATCCTCTTCATGTCTGTTTGCAGTTCTCTTTCCCCATGCGTTCCTTTGATCTTCCCCTACCTTTCTTACCTGGGGATTCCAGAACAAAGGCTGCCTTGTAATTACTATCAATAAGTTTCCTTAATGTATGCCTATCCATCTCCAGCATCATCTTCTCATCTCGTGTTCCACTGGTACTTGTCTGGTTCTTTCCATCAGTTCCACATTGTTGATTTTGTCCATTCAGTTCCACATTTGGTTGTGTATCTTGTCATCGGTTCCACACTGGAGATCTTGTCATCAGTTCCACACTGTGGATCATGTCATCAGTTCCACATTGTGTGATCTTGCCATCAGTTCCACAGTGGGTGATCTTGTCATCAGATATCCACATTGGTGATCTTGCCATCAGTTCCCATTGGGTGATCTTACCAACAGTTTCCACATTGGTGATCTTGCCTCTTCTCATCAGTTCCACATTGGTGATCTTGCTTCTTCTCATCAGTTCCACATTGGTGATCTTGCTTCTTCTCATCAGTTCCACATTGGTGATCTTGCTTCTTCTCATCAGTTCCACATTGGTGATCTTGCTTCATCAAGTTATCCACATTGGTGATTCTTGTCAACAGTTCTGTTCCACATTGGTGATGCTTGCCATCAGTTCCACATTGGTTGATCTTGTTACATCAGTTCCAACATTGGTGATCTTGCCATCATTCCACATGGAGATCTTGCCCACAGTTATCCACATGGCGATCTTCGCCAATCAGTTCCACATTGGTGATATAACAAACACAACAACCAAAATGCTACAGACATTGTAATGTTGGATATAGAATCCATATATTGGTGACAGCGTTCATGATGTGTTTTTCTTTTTTTTTTTTGCCTCTCATTCCATTTTCCGTTACTGGTTTGTTTTTATAGTCCACCCCCCCCCCCCCCTGTTTAGGATTTATATTTTTATCTCAATTCTTTCTATTACATTTATATTTTTCTCTATAAGTTTCTGCACGCTTAACAGTATATTTAGCTATGTGTGGCGGAAAGCATTTCATTTTTCCTTTAAGAATTTATTCAACACTTTACTTTTTTAATGCTGTTCCCTGTTAATTGAATTTCTGATGCATATCTTCTTGTTCTCTTTTTTTTTTTTTTTTTAAGTAGGTTCTTTTTTTTTATTCTGCAATGCCTTGATTTGTTTATTCTCTTATTGCTATTTAATTTTTTTGTAGAGCATTTTATTGCTGTCAGGATTTTGTGTGCGCGCGTGAAGTTTGGCTAATATAATATAATTTTGTGAAGGTCCGATTGGCAGAGTCGTCAGAGCGCTAACCTTTCGCAGCAAACTTATCGGGCTCCAGTGTTCGATAACTATTAGCGTCACGCCCTCCCAGTCTAATCAATAGTAAATGGGTACCCTGGACTATGCTCTTGAGTAGATGAATGCTAAGGCAGTCAAGATGGGAGCTGGTCACAACGTGCGACCTCATAAATAGCTGGACCTATAAAGGAGAAGTCTCTTACACTTTACTTCCCTACGTCAATATGTACTATTGGATTACCTTTATCTATTTATTTAATTTATACACGTCTGCATATCTGCATATTAAATTTAGGTAAGACGTGTTTTGTTCCCAGAGAATGAAGTTGTGTTAATTAATAAAAAAAAATAAACAAAACTAGTAACAAATCTGCTGAAAGTCAATTCAAAATCCTGCACTTCAGAGAACAGAATAGAAACTGTCGCCATGTTGTTTTCACCTTTCACTTGCCAGCTTTTGACATTTGGCGCTTGGAGTAGCTTCCCCCTCCTAGTTTTACCACTTTCTCGTACCACTTTTCACCTCCTTTTTTGTTGTTGTTTTTAGCTATTTGTCCACAGTACATTTTGTTTTGTCCCATTTCTGTTATAGTTTTCTATTAGTTATTGTCTTATAAGAGTTTTCTTTATTTAACTCTATCTATCCCACGAGTAGAGGTTGTCTCAAAAGTATTTAGCACCCGGGCGAGGATTTTACCTTTAACACCCTCGGCTATAAAGAAACACAAACATTGCAAGTATGTTTTTTTAGCAATATATGTACTAAATCATAATAGTGTCCGACGGCCCCCTTTCCTGGCTGTCACTCTGGGGCGGAACCACCCCACCTCGCTCCCCCTTATAATTACGCCACTGCCCACGAGTCGTATATTATGGCAACGCCACGATATGTTGTATCATTTCTCCCAAAGGCCTCCTCGTACGTCCGTTTTCGATTTCTCCATGTCTGTACTTTTACAGATATACTGTAGATCTAACTTATTTCTTGCGTGTAAGATGTGCAACATTACAAAATAATCTTCAGCAATAATGTACACAAATGGTATGTAATATATATATATATATAATAAGACATTGTTTCATTTACTAATACATAAGTTACCTGGTTGTTTTAAAACATTTCCAGTGGAAAAAGTAGGCTTCACTTTCAGTGCCAGGGTAAAATCTAAAAAAAGTGCTTGAATAGAAAAGAGTTTAATGCATTCATTAACGGTTCTTAACCATTTTCTCTCTGACACGGAGAAGTACAGAGTGGTATCACTGTTACTCATGGAAAACTATTACTTATCTCTCAGGCATCACATAAATATTTCACCAACAGCGGGGGCAGCAAATTATTAATATTATCTTTACTGCCAAGTTATATTATCTGAGTCCAACAGAAGATGTGTGATAAAAAAAACGACCCCCAAATAAATACAAAGAGGTACGTACATAAAAAATGAGCCTAATAGTAAAGGAAAATAATGTTTGGGGGTCAGTGGCGTACAGAAAGCATAGCTTAAACAAAACATTAAAATGGTCATGACATTGTAAAAGGCGTGATTTTGAGTCTTTGCTTGCTAGTTATAGATGATCTTTTTGCTCCATTGACAACTATATTTGGTATTTACAGTTTTCATTGATTAGACAAAGGATTGAGACAATAATTATTGTCTTCTCTTGCTGTTGGGACTTATACTATAAGTATGTTGTGAGATGGTTTTCAGCTGAGCGCATGTATTGTGGAAGGGAAAAGGTTAATGCATGGTTAGTGAGGGCGGGGGGGGGGGGGGGGGGTTGGGGTGTGTGTGTGGGGGGGGGGGGGGGGTGTGGGGGGGGGGGGGTGGGGGGGGGGGGGTGGGGGGTGGGGGGAGAGATCACGGGTTTCGACAGTTTTGGTAAGCTATTGTTGCAAAAAAACAAATTTTGAAAAAAAAAGTTTTCGTAGGTTAGTCAGCGATCAGCTACTGCTGTAGAGAGAGAGAGAGTGAAAGAGAGAGAGAGAAAGAGAGAGAGAGACAGACAGACAGACAGAGAAAAAAGAGAGAGAGAGAGAGAGAGAGAGAGAACGAACGAACGAACGAACGAATGAACTTTATTTTCAAAGGGTTAAGAATTGGGCGCCCAGGACCGTCTAACATTTCTGCTCTTCCACTTTCACTTATGCTTATCCTTTCATTCCCGAGGGAGAAACACGAGAGAAAGAGAGAGATAGAGAGAAAGACAGACAAAGAGACTGATTATTGTAGTAGAGAAATGCTGTTCTTTTATGGGCAGTGGGTTGTCAGTAGATGTTTTTTCCTGGAGAATATTGTTGACGTATTTCATGACAGCCGATATTGCTGAAGATGTGCTGTTACTGGACTTGCATATATGGCCTAACTGTCATTTTTTTTTCCGGGCCTATACTTCACTCTTACGAGAAGTGGGTCCCGCAATACAAAAATTAAAGCTGAAAAAGCCATAGAATATTGTCTAGACTACACATGTGGACGGATCACAGAACTTGGTGACGTTATACACAAAATTGTGGGCAGGATCACATAACTGTTCTATTGTTAGTACATTTAAAAAAGTGTGTAAAAAACAAATTTTTTTCCTGACTTCTGATCATAAATTAAATAACATTACTGTCACGAAGTGGATTTAAGTTTATAGAGTTTGCCTGAATGAAAACAAGACCCTAGTATGAGAAAGTCTGAGAAGATAGAATTAGATGGAAAAATGACATGCTGTGGACAGATGAGACTATTGGCTCAAGGGATAGAAACCAGGTTTTGACTCGCCCTTGCCGCTTCGTGACGTCAAACTGGCTATAATCTCACACCTCCTCTGACTTCCTTTAAATACAAGGAGATAAGGTGTATAAAAAAACGACCACAGACACACCACTATACAGACCACATGTAGGTATAGTATAGACTAGAAGCTGATCCAGTAAATAATATATGTAATATATTTATTTACATACAAGAAAAACACAAAAAATGGCATACATACGTCATCAAGTCAGTCGATAGCGTGCACTGTTGCACGGCCTGAAAAACAAGTAACGATTAAATTGCAAAAGACCCTCAAACAAAAACCTCAATCACATTCACTCTTCCTGTCACCCTGCTGAGGAACACAAAAAAAATGTTAGTGCTTTTTAGTACTTTGTGCTCTTGTGGGGCTGTCAAACTTAGCCTCCACTGATCTCTAATTACCACTAAGATTGCTACTGTTCTCAGTCCTGTTTGACTCTTCCTCACGAACCGTCTACCACCGCTTTCCTCTTGTTAGGCGATATGCGCCGCTAACTAACACCACTGGAAATGCTACAAAATAATAGACTTGGAGTAACACAATTGGCTCAGTATCTTATCCGTCAAGTGGATGATACTGAAAACAGACCCTACTGGTCCTGTCTATTTTCTCCCTCCTTCTCTCTTTCTCTCTATCTCTCTCTCTCTGTTTATGGTCTCAGTGTCTCTTCCAACACTCGACGACTGATGATGCGGCGTCTCCGTTACGCTCTTCTCTCGTTACCTTCACGACCCAGGTATGGTAACCCTATCACCTGTTCCTGAATTCTGCGATGATGATGATGAAGTTCTGGCATCAAGCATGAGGTACTTGATTAACTGTCGAAAACTTCTCTGCTGCTGAATAGCTTCCCTCTTTTAACCCGCTCCGGAGTTATAGGAAAACACAGCCTTGATTTCCGGCTGTACGCAATTGAAACCAGTTCTCACGGCCACCATGCTGTTGCTAGAGACTATAATAGCGATGCTCTCGGCTGTATGATAAATAAACCACGGTCCAAGCTGAAGCATAGGGACTTCGCTGCCAGAGACCATAGGTCTGACCCTTATGATAGGGCCTGTTTTGCCATGGGTAATTTTGCACATGGGCAAATTTACGATCTCCCCACTATTCTTGCCGCGACTCGCTGAAATTAAAAGAAGATGCGTCTATTGTATAAACAATTCCAACCTAACGCATCTCTAACCTAACTCCCCCTCACTCGTCATTTACAACAATACATAAAATAATATTGCCCACGTGGCTCACTCGTCATGTACAACAATACAAAAATTAATATTACCCACGTGGCACTTAAATCTCTCTCCTCCCTCTCCCCTTCTCAACTAAAATAAAATCCGCCAGCCAAATAAACAAAACCTGTCTGACGGGCCACTTGGCCGTCACACATGGCTAACCCACAGTGTCAACAACCCATTTCAACTCGGGAACTTCTTTTGTCCGAAATTCCGGGGTCTCCTTTTTTTTTAACATTTACACATGAGGTTTCCTACTTAAGCCCCAATTTAAATGAAATATCGCTATAGGAAATAGTTTCCTCCCCTAAGCAGTATTAATTCACTTACAACGTAAATCTGAACCCTCCGACAATATTTCTCACATTTAAGGCTCAGTAAAATTAACGAACACACCAGGGATTTCACCATAAAATTACATTAGTAAATACACAGAAATAAATGGTGGTTTTAACATAACATTCTACAAATATGGGCACACGTGTTTTCTCACAACTTCACACACTCCTAACAACTACTGCCAAAATCATAGAAAGAATAAGCACACTGTTTTACATTTACGTCGTTCTTCAAAATTGATAATGGATGGCACTATCGTTTTTTTTTTTTTTTAAACCAAAAAAGTTAATGTCCCCCGAAGGAAATTAACTACGGGCGGATTTCTCAAAGAACCCTCTAATGAATAACACGATAATAAGATAAAATCCTACATACCAATTCAAAACTCGCTGGTTTTTCCCAACAGTGGAGAACGATAAATCGACGTCGACCGGCGGCAATATTTCTTCGGAGAGATATTTGCCCACAGTTTCTAACTGGCTATTTATACACACCGGGGCCACTCCTACGCATCATCGCGAAACCCGCGTGGCTTAAAATTGCGTCACGTTTCCTGACGGCCCGCGTGCTTCCGGACCCGTCATCTCGCGTGACGGAAATGGCGATTATTTCGTAAACAACGAAAAATCGCGTGATCAGAAGAAAATAAAACTGGTCGAGTGTAAAATAAACCTACCAGCATAAAACGACCCCATTTAATTTACCTCCCCAAAAAGACCCAACACGATATATATATTCAATATGAGAAGAAAAAAAATGATGAAAATTCAAAATAAAATGAACAGGATCGGCCCGGAAATACAAATTAGACGACAGAAATACAAAAATAGAGACGACAGAATCGGGCCGGTTGAAAGACAGAATTACAGTGTTGGCATCACATAAGTCCCCCCTTTCAAGTGCGGGAATCCGTGCTAAATCAATGAAATCTCTGGGTTTCATACTGGCCCTTATTCCTGTCTACAGAGATGTCTGTGAGCACTCCTTCTTCATCTTTATTCTCTTCCGGAGCCAGGTGCCGACATAAGAAATCGGCTCCTACATTATCCTTACCTGGGATGTATTGCACCGAAAACGAGTACATGCCCAACAATAAAGCCCATCTCATGATTTTAGCATTATTGTGCTTGTTGGCTCCCAAAAACGCCAAAGGAGCGTGGTCACTTTGCACTACAAATGTGACCCCGTATAGGTATTTGTGGTGTTTGCGAATACCAGCCACTAATGCAAGGCACTCTCGTTCTATTGTTGAGTAGTTTCTTTCGGCCGCATTAAGTTTCCTACCGGCATAGGAAACTGGGAACAACAGACCTTGTTGTGATTCGTCGGCTTGTAAAAGAGTGGATACAATTCCGATGGCACTGGCGTCCACCCTTAACACAAAGGGTTTTGTTAGATCTGGGAGCCGAAGTATTGGCGAACTGGTCAGCAGCTCCTTAAGAGTGGTGTACGCTCTCTCACATTCTGCTGTCCACCGAATTTTTTTCCGGTTGACCTTTCCGAGTGAGGTCGGTCAACGGCCCTGTTAAGCTATTAAAATTCGGAATGAATTTTTGGTAATATGCACACAGGGAGATAAAGGATCTCGTGTCCTTTTTGGTGATGGGGCGAACGGCTTTCCTTATTTTTTCCACGTTTTTGTCCAACGGCCACATGCATCCGTGGGCGATAGTGTGGCCTAGGAAGTCTAGGGTGTCAAACCCGAGTAAACATTTGCTCGGGCGGGCGGTAAGCCCCGCCTCCTTCAATCTCCCGAGGAGCGAGGCGACAGTTGCTATGTGTTCCTCCTCCGTTTCCGTTGCGATGAGGATATCGTCCATAAAGTTATGAATGTGGGGGTTTTGCAATGGCCCTAATAGCTTCCTCATCATTCGTGTGAAGGCACCCGGGGCATTATGTAACCCAAACGGCATGACGTTAAACGTATAGTGCCCTTCACTTGTACTAAAGGCCAACATCGGCCTGACGTCCTCTTTCACCGGAATCTGATAATAGCCTTTACTGAGGTCTATTTTCAAATTGATTTTATTCTTGTATCCAAAAGATTCAAGTCCAGCATTAATAAAGCCAAGACTAGGACTTTTCCTGGCGCCGACATTGGTAGTGATCACGACATGGTATTGATGACGCTCAAGCTTAAACTCAAAAAGAACTATAATCAAAACAGATGTTCTCAGTTAAGATTCAATTTAGACAAATTGAAAGATCCAGAAATCGCGGGAATCTTTGAGGCAACTGTTGGAGGAAAATTCGCAGCTCTCAACTTTTTGGAGGATGATATCAACTCAATCACAGAGAACATGAAAGACGTGCTCATTGAATCAGCAACAGAAATACTTGGTAAAAGAAAGAAAATAAACAAACCATGGGTTACAGATGACATTCTGAAGTTATGTGATACACGACGGGAAATGAAAAAGGTTAAGAAAGAGGTTCCTGAAGCAGCATGGCAATACAGTATGGTGAATAAAAATATTAGAAAGAAAATGAAACAGGCCAAAGAAAAATGGGTAGCTGATCAATGTGAGTCCATTAATACGGGGCTAATAAAAGGTAACAGCAAGGCAGTTTTTTGACACATTAAGAAGACTATCAAAACCCCAACAGCCCAGGGTAACTGTCATAGAAGATAGCAATGGGGCTCTGCTCAATGAAAAAACAGCTGTAATGAGAAGGTGGACAGAATATTGTAAAGAATTATATAACTGTAAACTTGACACTGACTTAGGCATATTAAACAACATTAAGTGCGAAAACAGAGAACTCGGAAATGCAGCAATACTACGGGAAGAAGTGGAAGAGGCTATATGTTCGATGAAAGGAGGGAAGTCACCGGGTGTGGATAATATCCCAGCAGAGCTCTTGAAATATGGAGGACCAGATATAGTAAAAATCATGACAACAATTTGCCAGAAGATATGGAGTACAAAAAAATGGCCAAAAGAATGGACGCAGTCATTAGTAATACCGCTTCCAAAGAAAGGAAATCTAAAAATGTGCAAGAACTACAGAACCATTAGCCTTATTAGTCATCCAAGTAAGGTGATGTTAAGGATACTTTTGAACAGAATAAAACAGAAATCAGAAGAAATCTTGTCAGAGGAACAGGCTGGCTTTAGACCAAAAAGAAGTACCTCAGAACAAATCTTCAATATTAGATTACTGATCGAAAAACATCTCCAGCATCAACATGATTTATACCATAACTTCATCGATTTCACAAAAGCCTTCGATCGAGTCTGGCATGAAGGTTTATGGCAAATAATGAGAAAATTCAATTTTGATACCAACATCATAGATATCATTGAAGCACTATACAAGGACGCAAGCAGTGCTGTTTTTGCAAGCAATGACATTGGAGAATTTTTCAAAACAACTGTAGGAGTTCGCCAGGGATGTATCCTGTCACCAGTGCTCTTTAACATTTATCTAGAACATATTATGCAGGAGGCTCTCTACGATTATAAATCAACCATATCGATTGGAGGCCGACCTCTGTGTAATCTACGTTTTGCTGATGATATTGATCTGATAGCTGGAACAGAATCAGAACTTCAAGACCTTACCTCTAGACTGGAGAAAGTAACAAGAACATATGGGATGGAAATTAATATAGAAAAAAGCAAGATATTGGTGAATAGCCATAAGAAACATGTTCCGACCAACATTACGTTAAATGGGCAAACGTTAGAAGAAGTTAACACCTTTAAATATCTCGGGTCCACTATATGTAGTGATGGAAGATCAAATAAAGAAATCAAGACAAGACTTGAGATGGCCTCAGCTGCCATGACAAGGTTGAATGTGATCTGGAAAAGTAACATCAGTTTTCCTGTGAAGATCAAATTATACAAATCACTTGTATTATCTATTCTCTTGTATGGGTGTGAGGGCTGGACACTCACTGCAGATACGGAGCGAAGGATTCAGGCTTTCGAGCATAAATGTTACAGAAGAATTTTGCGCATTTGCTATAAAGAGCACAAAACAAATGTCTATGTTAGAGAGAAGATAAACACCTATGCAGGCCATCAAGAACCACTTTTGTCAATAGTGAAACGTCGAAAGCTTGCCTGGTTTGGGCATGTAACTCGTCATGACTCCCTTTCGAAAACGATCCTCCAGGGAACAGTCGAAGGTAAACGGAGAAGAGGAAGGCAAAGAAAATCCTGGGCTGATAACATCAAAGAATGGGCAGGACACGGTTTCTCCACACTTGTACGCATTGCTGAGAATAGAGAGCAGTGGAGGACCCTGTTGCTGATGCTTCCACCATGGCACCCCTACGACCCATGAGGGCGGTTGAAATTTTTCCGTCACGGTGTTGAGCAATCGATAATCGATGCACAGTCTGGTCTCACCGTTAAGTTTTTGTAATAGGACCACGCTCGAACTGTATGGGGATGTGGTTTCAGAAATGATGTTGGCCGCCAGCAGTTTTTCAATTTCCTCCCGTAACGCAGCAGCTTTGGCGTACGGGACCGGATATATTTTAGTCTGTACCGGGGTGTCGTCTTTCAATTTCATCTCAAATTCCGAGAGGTGGGTGAGTCCAGGCTTATCCGTTAAAACGTCCGTGTATTGTTGTAATACAGTCCTGAGTTCTCGCGTCGCTCCTTCTGAAAGATTTTCCCCAAATTTCACGTCTCGGTACGACTCTGTTGGGTGTAAGGGGTACTCCCCGTAATCCTCTGGGTCGTCCTCTGCCTCAATAGCTACCGCCAAAGCTAACAGGTGGTCTTGAGATGGTGGGGCTCGTTCTAAAAATTTCTTAAGGAGATTCACGTGGTATATCTTCCTTTTTCCCCTGATAGCGATCCTATAGTTGGTGTTAGAGATTTTCTCTAACACCTCAAAAGGCCTCTGCCATCCAATGTGCAGTTTGTTTTCCCCGGTGGGAAGTAACAACAAGATTTTCTCCCCTACCTGGAGCTCTCGTTCCTTGGCCGTCTTGTTGTATCTCTGCGCCTGTTTTGCGCGAGCCTTACGAAGGTTGTCTGAGGCCATTTTCCAACCTAACTGTAGTCGCTCCTTTAGCTCTGCCACATATTTGGAGGCCGACACCGTTGTCTCATCTGCCTTCCGATCTGTCAAAGAACTGAACAGGGCCTCCAATGGGCCCTTGATTGGTCGCCCAAACAATAGGGTGGCTGGCGGGTAGCCTGTAGAAGCTTGGGGGACTTCGCGATAAGCAAATAGGGCGGCGGGAATAAAAAGGTCCCAATCCTCTGGCCGCTCCTGCCCTAATTTGCGCAACATCGTCATCAAGCTGCCGTTGAATCTCTCCACGAGACCATTTCCTGCGGGTTATACGGACTGGTATGTATGTGTTGGGTCCGAAGAATGTTTGAAGATATCTTCCTCCATCAGCAAGCTGCGAAAATTGGGACCATTATCTGTCAACACTTGCTGAGGAAACCCCAGTCTTGTAAAGATTTGCAGCAAGGCTTCTGCAACATGCTTCGAGTCGGTGACTGCCAGGGGGATGGCCTCTGCCCACATGGTGCACACATCGACTAATGTCAGGATGAACCTGATCCGCACGCTTTGTTTCTTTCTAGTGGCCTACAATGTCAACCGCCACTCGTTCAAAGGGTGGGTACCGACGATGGGCAATCTCTCCTAACGGGACTGGGGGTTTGTCCAGTGTTTGGGTGCCACTCTCTGACACTGAGCACAAGATTTTACAAATCTTATGATGTCCTGGGTCATTCCCGGCCAGAAATAATGAGCCGTTATTCTATGTATGGTGGCCCCCTGCCCCATATGTCCACTAAATGGAAGCGCATGCCCCATTTCTAAAATCTGCAGCCTATACTTGGCTGGCACTACCAATTGGCTATGCCCCTGCTCTTCTCCTCCTTCTCTGCGATAAATCAGCCCGTCCTTCTTGAAGAAATACCCCTTTTGTTTGGGGTCCTTCGACGTGGGTAATTTCTGAAAACAGGCCTCCAGTGTCAGATCCTGTTGTTGTGCCTCCTGCAGTTCCTGTGGTAACAGATTAGTGGGGGCCTCCTTTTCCCTCTCCTTCTTGGCTTGCTCCCTAGTAACCACTGCGGCTACTACTTCCGGTTCCTTTGGGTCCCCTAGGTACACATACCTACATCCCAAAATGACCTCAAAAAGGGCCCCTCCATTACGGCCGCCTTGATCGTGCCCCTGACAAATTTGGACACTGTCTCGATCTGCGCTACTGGGGGGCGCATTGGAGCATCTCCCTTTAACACCCCACATATCTCCACGAATTCTCCAGTCATCTGTTCGGGTGTCCACTGAAATCTTTGCAATAAAGCGTTTCGCAGTGCCTCGAAGTTGTTCTGGTCATCTATGAGCATCTTATTATACACTTCGTACGCATGACCTTTGAGTGATTGCGATAATTTTAGGCACCAAAGACTCTCATCCAACCCGTATGCCTTTGCCATTCTTTGAAATTTCTCCAAAAACACGTCAATCTTTTCATTCCCATTAGGGAACGAGTCAAATGGGAAGCTCATGGCTGCCATCCGGGGCACTCCGTTTCCTGAGGTGTCTCTTGCTCCTGCTCCAGGAGAATCTCCATTAGCTGAACTACGTTCCGAAGATCGGTACTGCAGTTCCAGAGAACGCAGGGCAAGTTCATGCTGTCTCTCTGCTGCTTTCTCCCTCTCTTGTGCTTCCCTTTCTGCTGCCTTCTCCTGTGCTTCCCTTTCTGCTTGCCTCTCCACTGCTTTTGCGGCGGCTGCCCTGTCCTCTTTCTCTTTCTCTCGCTGAATATGCCTATCATTTTCCCTTATCAGGTAGGCCTTAGTCTCCTCCTTATCCATTCACATGTCCTGAGCAGCCTCTCGCCAGGCAGCTCGTAACTTGGCCATATCCGCCATCTTACCTGTAAACTGCTGTAAGTTCACAAATACAGAGAAATGACAGAAAAGGAAAAGAGAAGGAACAACCTGTTACGAAATATAAAATACTCCCTCTATAACCGCTGTTCCAAAAATCCGACCTCAGACTAGCACCAAGTCTGAATAATAACCTGAGAAAAATTTAGTTAAGAAGCTACCAAAAACTAAATTACCTTCCTGTTAAAGAAAAATATGTCGGTATGCCATCAATTACCACTAAGTCATATAAATCAAAATTACCACAAAAATCTACTAGACTGTAACCTGTGGAAAAACTTATAACTGGATCAGTTCTAATATAGCTCAAGTCTAGGGGATATTTAAAGAACTCTATTCTCAGAAAACTTTCTATAGAGACAATCTATGAATCTAGATATGATCACAGAATTGATCTCAACAGAATGATCCCGGACGAGCCCCCACTTGTCACGAAGTGGATTTAAGTTTATAGAGTTTGCCTGAATGAAAACAAGACCCTAGTATGAGAAAGTCTGAGAAGATAGAATTAGATGGAAAATGACATGCCTGTGGACAGATGAGACTATTGGCTCAAGGGATAGAACCAGGTTTTGACTCGCCCTTGCCGCTTCGTGACGTCAAAGCTCCGGAGTTATAGGAAAACACAGCCTTGATTTCCGGCTGTACGCAATTGAAACCAGTCTCACGGCCACCTGCCGTTGCTAGAGACTATAATAGCGATGCTCTCGGCTGTATGATAAATAAACCACGGTCCAGCTGAAGCATAGGGACTTCGCTGCCAGAGACCATAGGTCTGACCCTTAAGATAGGTCCTGTTTGCCGTGGGTAATTTTGCACATGGGCAAATTTTACGCTCCCCCCACTATTCTTGCCGCCGACTCGCTGAAATTAAAAGAAGATGCGTCTATTTTATAACAATTCCAACCTAACGCATCTCTAACCTAACTCCCCTTCACTCGTCATTTACAACAATACATAAAATAATATTGCCCACGTGGCTCACTCGTCATGTACAACAATACAAAAATTAATATTACCCACGTGGCACTTAAATCTCTCTCCTCCCTCTCCCCTCTCAACTAAAATCCGCCAGCCAAATAAACAAAACCTGTCTGACGGGCCACTTGGCCGTCACACATGGCTACCCACGTGTCAACATTTTCAACTCGGGAACTTCTTTTGTCCGACATTCCGGGGTCTCCCTTTTTTAACATTTACACATGAGGTTTCCTACTTAAGCCCCAGTTTAAATGAAATATCGCTATAGGAATAGTTTCCTCCCCTAAGCAGTATAATTCACTTACCACGTAAATCTGAACCCTCCGACAATATTTCTCACATTTAAGGCTCAATAAAAATAACGAACACACCAGGGATTTCCCCATAAAATTACATTAGTAAATACAGAAATAAATGGTGGTTTTACATAACATTCTACAAATATGGGCACACGTGTTTCTCACAACTTCACACACTCCTAACTACTGCCAAAATCATAGAAAGAATAAGCACACTGTTACATTTACGTCGTTCTTCAAAATTGATAATGGATGGCACTATCGTTTTTTTTTTTTTTTAAACCAAAAAGTTAATGTCCCCCGAAGAAATTAACTACGGGCGGATTTCTCAAAGAACCCTCTAATGAATAAAACGATAATAAGATAAAATCCTACATACCAATTCATCGCTGGTTTTTCCCACAGTGGAGAACGATAAATCGACGTCGACCGGCGGCAATATTTCTTCGGAGAGATTTGCCCACAGTTCTAACTGGCTATTTATACACACCGGGGCCACTCCTACGTATCATCGCGAAACCCGCGTGGCTTTAAATTGCGTCACGTTACCTGACGGCCGCGTGCTTCCGGACTTGTCATCTCGCGTGCCGGAAATGGCGATTATTTCGTAAACAACGAAAAATCGCGTGATCAGAAGAAAATAAAACTGGTCGAGTGTAAAATAAATCTACCGTCATAAAACGACCCCATTTAATTTACCTCCTCAAAAATACCCAACACGATATATATTCAAATGAGAAGAAAAAAAAATGATGAAAATTCAAAATAAAAGAACAGGATCGGCCCGGAAATACAAATTAGACGACAGAAATACAAAATAGACGACAGAATCGGGCCGGTTGAAAGACAGAATTACAGTGTGGCATCACAATTACATAATTGTTTCTTTACTTGATCGCTTTTAAGAGTAAGCGATGGGAGCCACGCTGGCGTAATGGTTACCACACTGCGCTGGCGATCGGGTGATCTAGGTTCGCGCCATGGCGAAGACATTTGAGGAAGTGTCTTCAACCGGGACTTGGACTGGATTAATTCGAGTCCTGGCGACGACATTTGAAAGACTGCCTTCGACCGGGGGGCTGGATAACCAGAGCGGCGCCTGAGCACAAACCCTCTGTGGATGGGAAGGAGCTTCGCTCCTGACCGGGTTGGAAGGAAAGTCCATAGGCTCCCCAGCCTCGCAATGCCATGACATTTGTTTCATGTCATTGGGCCGAAGGGCTGACAGCCCAAGTTCCGCTTGTTAGGAAAAAATAAAGAGTAAGCGCTTACTAAGGTTAGTTATAACGTTTGATAAGATTAGTTATAACGTTTGATAAGGTTAGTTATAACGTTTGATAAGATTAGTTATAACGTTTGATAAGATTAGTTATAACGTTTGATAAGATTATTTATAACGTTTGATAAGGTTAGTTATAACGTTTGATAAGATTAGTTATAACGTTTGATAAGATTATTTATAACGTTTGATAAGGTTAGTTATAACGTTTGATAAGATTAGTTATAACGTTTGATAAGATTAGTTACAACGTTTGATAAGATTAGTTATAACGTTTGATAAGATTAGTTATAACGTTTGATAAGATTAGTTATAACGTTTGATGATGATGATGATGATATAATCCCTTTAGCTGTGAGCAGGTAGCTCTTGACAGCCCATTGCCTCTCTGACAAAGGTGCAAGTCTTCCTCAGTTGTTGTGATGATGTGTAGAGTGTATTGTGGATGGTTGGGTGCGATGGGAGTAGTTGGCGTCGCAGGTCTGTCAGTCTTGGGCACTGTAACAGTAGGTGTTCAACTGATTCTTCATGGTGGTGGCAGTGCCTACAGTTTGGTTCACGTAGTGGGTCTATTCTATTTAAATGTTTATTGACAGGGGCATGGCCTGTTCTCAGCTGGAAAATTAGACTCTGATCTCTTCTTTTCAGTTGTTTAACTGGATCTTGAGGGTTTGGCTTCGCTTGATGTTTGAAGAATGGACGCCCTGTCTGGGAGGAAGCCCATTGGTTTAGCCATTCTTCCCTATAATTGTTTCTCAGGATCTGTTGGCAGGTTTGCAGTGTGGTACTTGATGGGAACTGGGGCAGTGCTGCTCCTCTTTTGGATAGTTTGTCGGCTTTTTCATTTCCTGGGACTCCGACATGCCCTGGGATCCACTGGAGTGTAACTTCGACGCAATAGGAAGTGAACAGTTGGTCAATAAATCTACAGATGTTATTAATGTTAGGGGACATTTTGCTTTCTAGGGCTTGGAGTGCTGATTTTGAGTCTGAGAATATAACAATATCCTCAGGTGGAGTGATGCCACTTTCAAAGTCTGAGATTATCCGGCACAATGCTTTTTCTAGTGCTGTTATTTCTGCATCATAGCTGGAACAAATTTCTCCGCAAGGGCCAAAGATGCAAGGGTGGTCTTCTGGGTGCTGGTTGGGGTATTTTATCACTGCGCCATATCCAGCATTGATGGTAGCTTTAAATGCAGATCCATCTGTGTAGACATGGATGATGTCTTGTGGATATGAATCTATAGTTTCTAAAGCGATGGTTTTCAGTAGTGGTCCTAGAGTGTTCTTGTCTGCTGAGGGGTCAGAGAGTTCAGTTCTTACTATGGGAGTAGTTGCCTGCCAACAAGGTGGTTCATTATTGACAGTTACCATCGGCTTTCTAACTGCTGGTAGGTGGTGTTTGATGCTAGCTTCTTTTGCATTTTTAAGAAAAGATGTCTTTTGTATTCTGTGTTTTTGGTGCCACTGCTCTATCATTTTCCTATTCTCCTCCTTTTGTGTCCATTCTCAGATACCTTTCGTATGTTTCCACTGCTGAACGTTCTCTTCTTAGGTTTAAGGGTTCAATATTGGTGTTGATTTCGCATGCATCTGTCGGCGTTGTCTTCATGGCACCACTTATAAACCGTAGAGCGTGATTTTGGACTTTGTCTAGCTTTTGTAAGAGGCTTTTACTTGCAATAGTTTGGAGGGGGAGCGAGTAGTCAATTACTGGGCGCACATATCCAGTATAGAGTTGGCGTAATGAGTGCTGGTCTGCTCCCCACCCACAGGAAGAAAGGTGCTTAATGAGCCTGAGTCTTGTGGATGCTTTCTCAATCAGCTTGTCTATGTGGGGTCTCATGGTAAGTCTACGGTCGAGCTCGACTCCAAGATATCTCGGGCATTCTTCATATGCTAATTTCTCTCCATTCATCCAGACCTCGATGTTGTTCTCATTAACTCTCTTGTTTAGACTGAACAGGCCATACACAGTTTTCTCTACATTGATTTCAAGTTTCCAAAACTGGCAGTATGCAGAGATGGTTGCCAGGTTTTTGTTCATATTTTTGGTGATGGTTTGGAGGTATTTTCCTTTTGTCCAGATGACTAGGTCATCAGCAAATAGTGCTTTTTGGCAGGTGATGACATCTGGGAGGTCATTTATAAATATAAGAAACAGTGTACAACTTAGTGCTGATCCCTGAGGCAGTCCTTCCTCCAGGGTTCTTTGTTTTGATGTTGCTCCACTGAATGTTGTTTGGATTGTTCTGTTGTGGAAGAAACCTTTTAACCAGTTGTACATTCGCCCTGATATTCCCATTCTTCGCATTTTGAAGAGGAGGCCTATCCTCCAGACTCGATCATAGGCTTGTCTAAGATCAATAAATGTTGCAAGCACATTTCTTTTTTCTTGGAAGGCATCACCTATCTCTTGGGTGAATCGTATCAACTGATCCATTGTCTGTTTGTTTCTTCTAAAACCTGACTGATTGGTGTTTAAGATCTTATTGCTTTCTAGCCACCAATATAGCCTTTCATTTATCATCCTTTCAGTGATCTTGCCTAGGTTTGATGTCAAGGAGATCGGTCGATAGCTTGTTACTTCATTGGATGGTTTGTCCTTCTTAAGGACTGGGATGATATTGGCTTTTCTCCAGTCTGTTGGTAACTTGCCTTCTCTCCAGGTCTTGTTAATGAGGTCAAGGATGGTGGAGAGTTCATAATTTGAGAGGTTTGAGATCATCTCGTTAGTGAGCCGATCAGGTCCAGCAGCTTTTCCTTTCTTGCATTTTTTTAGGGCCATCTTGAGTTCTGAAAGAGTGAAGTTCTTTTCAAAGACCTCACAGCTAGCTGTTGGTTGTTTCTCCATCATTTTAGTGAGTGATCTGATAGCACTGTCAAGTCTCTTGCGTGGTTGTTTTTTGTTTACGTTAGCAAAGTGCTTATTGAAGGCTTCTGCTTTCTGTGCATCCCTTGTTAGTGGTGGTTCAGTGCTTGTAATGATGGGTTCAGGGTTTTTCTTTCTTTTAATTCCTGAGAGATTTGATATGAGGCACCATGCTTTCTTTCCGTCTTTCCGCAAGTTTAACTCTCCACATTTCTTAACCCATGTTTCTCTTTTTGCTTTTTTGCTCAGACGTTTAACTTTTGCAGTTAGGCGGTTATAATTTGCTTTGTTGGCGGGGGTTGGGTGTTTCTCAGCTTGCCGTCTTGCTTTTTTTCCTCTCGTTTACAGCAGCCTCCAGTTCTGTACTCCAGTAAGGTTTAAACTTTCTCCTACATCCTCGTGTCGTCGAGCACTCTAACTGAGCAATGTGGTGTGGATATCCTGCTGTTACTAGGGTGAGATCTGGTCTGCTTTTTGCTCCACTGGCGCGGCGGAGCAATGTCGGTGGGGTGTGAGCATTCTGCAGTAGGATGAGTGTGGTAGTGTTAATGTGCTCTTCTATAGCTATTGCTATTGGGTTCCTGTCTGTGTAGCCCCACAGAGGTGAATGACCATTCATGTCACCAGCAATGATCATTCTCCTCAAGTCCGTGGTCTGGAAAAGCTTCAGAGCAAGGTGTGTTTTTGGCGGGTTGTAAATGTTAATGATTTTCAATGGCTTTCCACCACTCCAGACTATCACTTCCTGTAGATCTGTTTCGTCATTGGTTTCAAGAGCAGAAACCTCAGCCTGTGTATCATTCCGGATAAGTGTCACTAATCCTTGACATTTTATACACTTGCACTGGTACACTGTATAGCCTGTGATATGGAAGGAGGTGTCTTTTGGTAGCATTGCTTCTTGGATAACTGCAACCTGGATTTTTCGGTCCAGTAGCAGCTTGGTTAGTTCCAGTATTTTGTTTTCGGATTCCTGATATGTTTTAGTTGGAGGATGCGTAGTGAGTCTGTGTTACATATATTATTATTATTACTGGTAGTATACTTTTCACTACCCTCCCAAGGTACCGAAGGGCAGCGCGGGCCTTGATAACCGAGGCGACACCCGAGCTCGTATAGAGTCTGTTGTCTTAGAGGCATGTTCATGATTTCAGGGGGGTGGGTATGGATCGGGGGGGTATGGATGCATTTTTCAGTATCCCCGAAGGGAGGCAGTCCAGTGTATCAGTATCCCAGGATCGTCACGTCCTGCCAGAAAAATAGCATATACATCTGGGTCAGCTAATTCATCATTCTTCAGTCAGCTTTGCCAACCCTTCTGCAGTGATGGTATATCTGGCGTTCCCCGCCACCTAGGAGGCTGTCACAGAGGGACAAAGGTGCAATGTTCGCTGGCCTGCATCTCTTCGTCATCCATGGGGATTATTGGATAGGAGACAAACAGCGAAGAATGAGGCAAGAAAGCATTTAACCCATGAAGTGGGGGTGGATTGGTGCAGACCAGAGCTTGTACCACTCGCCGGGGGGTTCTGCATCTACACCTATAGGGTTCCACCAACTCCAACAGCCCTTTTGTCTGGCCCCTCACCAAGGACCTGTCCGGCTTGGGTGACCCCCTGCCAGGAGTAAAACTCCCGCCGGCATAGCTCCCAGGATCATTGAGGCACTCAAGCTCTCCAACCAACGGCAAGGTAGGCTTAGGTGTGGAGAGATAACGTTTGATAAGATTAGTTTATAACGTTTGATAAGATTATTTATAACGTTTGATAAGGTTAGTTATAACGTTTGATAAGATTAGTTATAACGTTTGATAAGACTCGTTATAACGTTTGATAAGATTCAAATGTCCACACCCCAAGGGATACCGTCTCCTTCTGTACTCACTAATCCATGGGCGAAAAGGAAATCACCTTTGCCCTGTAAGTTTTCAGTAGCCCGAGCTGTCACGCCTTGATGAACACCACTAATATTTCTTTTTTTAGGTCAGTCTTTTAAAAATGATTAGCCGTGCGCAAAAGCCATCGTTATGGGAGTTCAGGCTGCCACGAGCATATTTCCCCGTGATTCGCGGATTTTTTCTTGGATCACATCCAGAAATGAAAATAGTTTAACATGAATCGTCAGTGAATTTAATAATTCGTGCTAATGACGACACTTTAATATTTGTCATGCGCTCAAAGAGCATTTAGTGTACCCTGCTTAAGAAATCATTATTCAATTTGATTTATTTTCATTTCCTATTTCATTTCCAAAAAAAATAGAGCTGGCTCATTAGGCCAATCTAACCTAGTTGACCCACTCGGGCCCCGATATCACAGGGGGCCCCACACAGGGGTTCCCACCCTCCAGCTTTTGAAAAAAGTAAGGAATGTAGATTATTTCAAAATACATATCAGGAATATATGCTTACAATTGTATTAAAAATGAAACAATATCTATAATTATTAGCTATATTTTCACATAAATGAGTTTGCAACAAAACTATACTCTGAAAGTAAGAGAATCCCACGAGATGGTCTAAAAACGCGATCGGGCCTTGCAATTACAAAGGCCGACATTGCAGGGGTCATTATACAGGTAATATATATATATATATATAATATATATATATATATATATATTATATAAATATATATATATAATATATATATATATATATAATATATTATATATTATATATATATATATATATATATATATATATATATATAGAGAAGAACTCCATTTATCCGAACCCCAATTTTCCAAACATCCAATTTTCCGAACACTTTTTCCAGAAAAAAAAATAAAAAAAAAAATCAGGCGCCACCAGTCACGTTAGACTACAATTCTGAATCTCTTTTGATGCGGCAAGCTTCAAATGTGTGCGAACAAATTTGTAGAGGATGAGAATGGGCTAATGGGTCGGTTGCTTACGTACACGAAGTCAGTTAGATCATAAAGTCAGTTAATATCTGGTTTACCAATCCAGTGTACGTGTGCGTTCTAGGCAGAGCACTGGCTAAACAGACAGTTCAACTTAAAATAATTGTGTCCTGCTAACTACAGCAGAATAATTTTGGTGTACAAGTATTTCTCTGTTGCGATATGGCATCTTCCAGTAAGCCTAAAGCATATAAAAGGAAACCGCAATGTTTTGTCAATTGAAACGAAAACAGAAAATTATCAAGAGACTAGGAAAAGGTGAAACTGTGTCTTCACTTGCGAGGATTTTCAATGTTGGGAAAGCTACCGTCTCTGACATCAAAAGTAACAAGGATAAAATTATGAGTTTTGCATCGAAATTGGATAGTGAAAATGGGTCGAAGAAACGTAAAAAACCATGAGAAATGCGAAAGATTTGAAATTGGAAGAGGCTTTGTATATATGGTTTGTGCAAAGAAGAAGCAAAGGGGAACCTATCTCTGGCTCTCTATTGTGTGAAAAGGCACTTCAGTTCAACAATCAACTTGACGGTCCTCCTCCTGACTTTAAGGCTAGCCAGGGTGTATGGTTAAGAAACTTTAAATCTCGTCATGGCATACGAGAATTGGAGATTCAAGGGGAATCTTTATCTAGCGATGCAATTTGCCGCTGAAAATTTTAAAGAAACATTCTTAGCTTTTTTGGAAGAAGAAGGTTATTCACTCAATGATGTGTATAATGCCGATGAGACTGGCTTATATGGAAATCATTGCCTCAAAAATCACTTGCATCTCAGCGCGAAAGCAGCTGCCCCTGGGTTTAAAAAGTGCAAAGAGAGAGTAACAATTTTGGTAGCCGCGAATGCCAGTGGAAGTCATCGTTAACCGGTGCTAATGATCGGCAAACCCAAAAAACAACCACGTTGACTAAAGCATCACACATGACTCCCATTGTGCTCCAAAGCACAGAAGACTACCTGGATTAATAGTGAAATATTTCTTGATTGGTATACAAATCAGTTCATCCCAAATGTGAAGAGGTTGAGAGAGCAAGAAAAGAAAACTGGAAAAGTAATTCTTCTACTGGACAATGCACCATCTCATCCAGAGATGGATACATTGAATGCAGTTGATGCAAATTTTAAAGTAATTTTTCTGCCTCCCAATGTAACAGCACTGATTCAACCAATGGATCAGGGTGTTATAGCAAAGCTTAAAAAGATGTACAAGAAGGAAGTCCTGCGTCGTTTATTGTTGGCTGAAGATGAAGAAAGTGTGGTGGCGTTTTCCAAAAAGCTTAATCTCAAAGACTGCTGCTATATGTTAGCTGATGCTTGGACCACCCTGTCACAAGATAATCTCAACAAGGCTTGGAATAGATTGCTTGGGAAAAAAGGAGGAAATGAAACTACTGCAGTGGACACAAATGATGAGTGGATAAAGGAAGTTGTGGAACTGTTTCAAGCAATGCCCGGATTTTCGGACTGTGACAAAGATGATGCACACATGTGGCTAGAAGATGATAATGATTCTGGTTTTCAGTTTTTGAATGACGAAGAAATTTTGTCTTTTGTGCAAGAAGAAAACCAAATACATGTACTGACCGATGATGAAGACTCCTCAGAAGTACATGATGTACTTGTAGATTATGAAGAAAAACCAAAACGTCGACCAAGTCCTGAAGAGGCCTGTATAGCACTAGAAACAGCGATGGCTTGGTACGAGCAAGAAGATGACAGCTGTCCTACACAGCTTCTGCTGTTGAAGAGAATGCAGGACTTAGCAGCCAAAAGGAGACTATCCAGTTTGGTGCAAAAGAGGATTCCTCATTATTTTAAATAGTGGGCTACATCTGTGCAAGTACATATATACGTAAGTTGCGCCTGGTTTTGAATCGTTTGTAATGTTATTTTTGAAAAACATTTCTCTTTTCTTAACAAAAAAATAATTAATACAAGTAGTACATGCACTGCAGTGTAATGAAAAGATTTTAGTGATACAGTGATCTAATACAGTGTGGGTATTATTATTACAGTACAAGTAAATATGTTTTATAGTGTATTTTCCTTGTGATGGTTAATTATTTTTAGAAATATGTGTACATGTACTCGATACATTATGTAATCCAATTATCCGAACATTTGATTATCCGAACGATGCTCGGTCCCAAGGTGTTCGGATAAAAAATGGGTTCTACTGGTATATCTTCTGTTCAAAAAAAAAGAAACGCAACATTATTGCAGTGGTAATGGACACCAAATTCCAACTTGTACCAAAATTTTATTTTACGGAATTAATGTTTCAATCTTGGCATGAAGAAAAAACTTTTCAGACTTTAACAATGAAATGATGTTCATTAAATTTGGTTTGGACTTTTATTCTTTGCGACTGTAAGGCCTCCGTTTCAGTAAGGTGTATGGCCTCCTCTGGCCTCTTATCAGAGAACGACATCTCCTTGACATGGATCCAATTAGCCGTTTGAAATCTGTTGTTGTGGGATGGGCTGCCCACTCTTTTCCCGCAGTGCAAGAGACAACTGTCGGAGATTGGTTGGAGACACGTCTCGCTGGCGGAAGTCGTCTGTCGAGTTCATCCCATAAGTGTTCTCGGTTGGGTTCAGTTCATGTCTGATGAAAATGGCTGGCCACGGAATGGTCTGGACGTTGTTGTCAGCGGCTAGGAAAAAGGGTGGTGAGTTGTTGAACATGAGGTCGTGCGTTATCCTGCTGAAAAAAATTCGACCCTCGTGCAGAGCCAGAAAAAATGGAAGGACGTGAGGACGAAGCAATTTCAAGCGGACTTCGTATTCGTTGGGCATTCAGGCGTCCTTCAATTTGCACCAGGTCACTTCTTCCCATGAAGTTGATCGCCCACCACAATTCAGTACACCTCCACCACCATTGGAGGAGCCTCATCAAACGCTGTTCTGGGCGTAGCGCTCATGGATCTGAGGTAAAACTCTTCTCCGTCTATCGTGTCGCTGGAGCACACAAAAAAATTATTCATAGCACTAAACCAAACCGGGTCTCCAGTCATTCCGAACACAGTCCATTGACGATGCTGGTTTCGCCCACTGCAGTCGGTTCTGGCGATTGCCGGCCCGTAAGAAACAGGACCTCTACCTTACCAGGGTCTTCTAGCCCCAAAACCAGAGGCGGGCAGCCGGTTCCTGACCGTTTTATCTGGAATTCGACGAGCTGCTGACATTGACTGGACTGTGGAGGACGCAGATGCAAGTCGATTCCTGAGGTGACGCAGCCGTATGAACCGGTCTTAGGCCGGAGTTGTGACTCTGGGTCTTCCACTGCGCGGCCAGTTGCCACTGAGCCAGTTTCTTGAAATCGCCTCCAAAGGCGACTAATGGTGCTTCTAACCACATTAAATTGTCTGGCCACTACACTTTGGTGACTGTGCAGTCTGTAAACGTTCCAATGATGATGAGTCGTTGTTCTGTAGTGAGCTGAGCCATACTTGCGCACTGAATTTTCAAATGAATTTATTCGAGGAGCGTCAAATTTTATAGGCATTCAATAATACGGTCAGAGAGTTTTGTGTTCAGTAAGTTTCAACTTCTCGTGAAACCTGTCACGAGTTATTGTCAAAAATGTTGTTTTTGTGACCTCTTTCATGGAACCTCTAAAAATCATGAGGGGAGTTACACAAGGGGGAACCAAGAGAATTTAATGGACCAGGTGGATAGTCGACAGGTTGACTTTGTCCAATCAGCGGAATATCTTTTATAAAAGTAACACCAACAAAAGCTTGCTGTTTCTTTTTTTTTGAACAGTTTATATGTGTGTGTGTTTGTTGTGTGTGTGTCGTGTGTGTGTGCGTGCGTTGCGTGCGTGCGTGCGTGCGTGCGTGCGGCGGGCTGGGCGGGCTGGGACGTGCGTTGTTGTTGTTGTTGTTACTATGACACGAAATCAGTTATGTCCTTTTTTACAACATTCGTTCTCTCTTGCATTATCAACTTATTTTTTTCTTCATTTTCCTCACTCATCGTCCATATTATTTGGCATATTTTACGCAACTACATTTTTTACCTAGTCACTTACCCAGACCTGTTTACTTATTCATCATGTGAATTGTAGTATTACAAGGGCTTCTAATCGACCGTCTGGTAGATTATAAGATTTTTATCGCCCAGTGTCGTGTAATGCAGACGGTCACAGTAAAATCTTTGCTTGACACAAGGAGTGGTCTCGCACGAATCGACGGAAAGAAAGCCAGATTGTCCTGCCTAGAAAAATCCGTCTGGGAGATGTACGTTTAAACACAGGTGATAATAAGCACTATTCGATTCGAGGGCCCGTTCTGTATCAATTGTAAAGATAACCTGTCAGAGGGAGACAACACTGTCGGAAGGTAAAATAAGTTGGAAATGATATTCACAGATGGGTTCGTAAGTTTGCACAAGTGCAAAAAGAAATAATAGTATTACTGCCAAAAATTTGAAAGAGGTCACGAGTTTTAAATCTTTAAAATTGATATTTTAAAAAAACACGCGAAGGATAGTAATGATTTAACAACCGACCCACACATAGTTCTAAAGAGACAGATTGATCTAATTCGAGAGCCTGAAAATAAACTTTAGTCATCAGTTGGAAAGCTGGTCGGAAATACCATATGGGAGATATAATCTAACAAAGTCGGAGACACAAATCAGACTGCATCGCAAAGTCAAATTAGCAATTCCCATGAGCCAGAAAGACATCGGACTATAATTCCAAATTATAAGTGATAGACGAAGCATTTGGGCATCTTTGTAACTTAGAAAAGAGAACCCGCATTTTTAAATACCAAGACTGAAGACTTAAGGAATCAGAGCACCCGTCATAAGAGAAATATTAAAATTTCCCCGACCAAGGGTTCGAAGCATCTAATCATAGTTGCTGTGTCCATTCATTCAGGAATATAAGTATATAAACCAATAAAACGGTATTGAATCAGTTTTACAAATAACGGTTCACATGAAACAAGGGACGTTTCGGGTTTTACCCATCGTCAGCCACAAACAGGTGACAAAGACAAGAATTACATATAGGTACTACAAAAACATACGATGATGAGAAACAATACCAAATGAGCGATACAAGCAGATGGAAAAAGTGAACACCCACAGTAATGAGCGAAAAAAGAACAATAATAATACATGAAAATCGTAAAACCTAAAAGAAATACCGAAACAAGAAAGTAAATAATCAACGAAACGAAAAAAAGAATGAACAAAACTTCGGAACAAGTAAAAGTTCACTTAGCTAGATCCGTAGATGCTTGGACAAGAAGACCGTAGTACTCTGTCCAAGAAATCTCTAAGGAAGTGACGTATAAGATAGCGACAATTTAAAAAGATACAAAAGGATACGAAACGAACCAAAACCAAAACTATAAGAAGGATAGTAATCGAAAAAAAACGGCACGAATTAAAGAAGAATGAAAAAGAGAGAAAAAGCTACCTAGAATTTTATGCAAAATGATGTTGAACATTAAAGGCCTTCAGGAGATAAATAAACGCCCATTTGAAAAATAAGACGATTCTCCAACGAAAAGCGAGTCCGGTCATCACCGACACATGAAAGGAGGGCAGTGACATGAATATCGGATTTACCTGAATGGTAAGGCCTATTGAAATTAAGGGCCACCGGTTAATGATGTCATTCAAGTGTTCACGAAACCTGTCTGCCAAACGCCTGCCAGTTTCACCAATATAGGTAATGCCACACCTGCTTGCAGATTGATAGCATAAATTAAGGTTTCTGGATTCGCACGTGAAAGACTCTCTGATTGATAAATTTTCCTTTCGGAAAAGCGACTGTCTGAGTTTGGAGTATAACAAAACGGGACAGCTGCTTACAAAGGACGGCGTTGGGCCACGGTTTAGTACCAAAGTCATGAAGGGCTGTAGTATGTCGCAAGGGACTATGTACAAGAATATCCCTAAAATTCCTTTTTACCTACGAAATATGCCATCAAGTTGTTTGTATCACGAATACAAAAATCACTCACCTCTGGTATCAGGGTCAGAGTGGGAAATAGGCAGATTTCGAAACAGAATTCTCTTCACCGCCAGACAGTGAGGATGGAAAGTTGAGAACCAGTTTGAGTTGTCAGATTGGACAGAAGGTTTAGTAGTGAGTGCCATCTGACGAGAGTGACGCGTGTTGATAACGATTAAGCGCATCAGATAAAAAAAATGTTCTGGATAAGGACGTCGACGAAAGAAACTCGAGCCAATCTCTTGAGCTCGTGATGGAAATCATCGTCATCGTGACAATAAACCAACGACTGCAAGCGAAGAAGTTGGGAAAAGGGAATGGAATTTTTACAACTAAGAGGATGCGATGAAGTATAAAGCAAGGAAAAACCTGAAGCGTCAAGTAGACCTTGTAATAAACCGACGTTTTTTTAAGGACCAGTATGGGCTTAAATAGTCACAGTTGATGTCTAAGGAGCTAGATTAAACTCGACAAGTCCGTCTAAGAAATCCTACAGAAGTGAAATTTTGATGGCAAGGAATTGAAATTACAAACAACATAGGCAATAAATCGACGGAGGTCCTACCTCAAGACAATGTCTGTAATGTCTCCCAATACCATCAATCAATATAGCGGCTTGGTAAAACTCGGGTATTAGGGGTCCCATTGAGTAACTTTGAAAGTCACATATATGTCAAAGTGGCCCATTAAATCAGGCAGAGCGTACAAATCTAGGGCCCACATCTTAGTACCCATTCATTTCAGGGAGTATGTTCCCACAATAAGGTAATATTGGGGTATATGTTAAAACGTATATTTAACACTCGTGATTTTGGACAGATGTCTGTACTTTACTATGTGTTATACATGGCATAGGAGGGTGGAAACCTCAACAGTTGAAATCTTGGATATGTTGTTGCGTGCTTATTATTGCGCTACATATTCACAAAAAATCGGATGGCTTGTTATATGTATATTATATATATTATATGAACATATGAGTTAATTTTGTGTATAGAAAAGAGTGTTATTGGTATAAAGCGAGATGAATCCTTGTTTGATTAACACTTTAGTTTTATTGGAGTAATTCGGTTCTTTGATAATCGATAGCCAGCGGGACCTCTTACGTTGTTATGTTCTTAAAATTACTGAAATTTATAGGAGTTATTGGGAGGTTATGGAACTGAACCCATTTGTACTACTGTGGCTTAGTCTTAAGGTGGGAGAATGTTCGAGGGATATTGGGTCTGATAATCTGGTGAGTCTGCTTCTTGTATATATCCGTGCGCAAAATTATATGTGAGGGTATTAATTAGGGATCGGTTGTGCTGCATTATGTTATGTAGTTTATAGTAGCGGATGACCTTCTTTTATTTATACGTTGTTATCGTACTGGTCAGGTGATGTACAGACCTAGCGGCACATTAGTGATGTCATTATGGACCTGTTCTCACGGTTACTCAACTCTTGTTACCGTTAAGTATGGATAGCTTTTGTTTGCTTTGTTAGTCACTTTGTGCCAGGTCTTATCCATACATGTACTCTTAACACAAAAATTCCCTACAGAACACCCGTTCCCCCGTTTTTGTTCGGGGTGTATTTGTGGTGATGTGACCCCCCCACAAAAAAATATTGGTCCACCCCAAAACATCCCACCCACCGCCAACACCATTGTGGATTTGTTGTGTTCACTGTTCCTGTGGGACACCATTTACCACACCCCCCCGGTCTTGTTTATTAGTGGGTTAGTGTGAAGTGTGTGTATTCGGCTTTGCGAGCGTTTTGCTCGTATCTTGTGCTACAATCGAGTGTTTTACTGTTTTTTCCTGCAGATTGGTATGGCTGTGGGGTCGTGGTTTTTGATGATGTTGATGTGGTGGGTGATGGTATTTTATGCGTTGTGTTGGTGGGTAATATTGTATGAGGTTTGTGTTGTTGTGTACGGTTGTCGTTAAAAATTACTGGTGCGTTGGTTGTTGGCTTGGGTGGGCTTGGCGGTTAGGTGGTCTGCTTTTGGGGTGTGGGTGAGTGCTTTGGGGAGTACTAGTTAGTTTAATGGGTGTGCTGTTTGGGTCTGTCAAAGGGATCCATGATGGAGTGTGGGGTCGTGTTAGGTATAGCCCCCCCAAGGGGCCACCCCCCGTGGGGTCGTGGTTTGATGAGGATGCACTAACGAAGTAGTGGGCGGAGGTTTGCACATTGAAATAGAATAGCAGACGGATGTAATAGTGAGTTTTGTGGTTTTTTGGATCTATACGCAACTTAAACTGGCGTTTTTTTTTTTTGGTTTTTACTTTCAGGTATTATGGGGGTCAGTTGCATGATCTTTTTGAGTTGACGGCATCAGTGTGGGTTGAAAGTACAATTGGCCCCCTCCCGGCGTTAGGTTTTTTTGCTAATTATTTTTTTGGAAAAGATTCATTCAGTTAGTTTAACACCGTTTGGTAAGTTAAGATACCCTATGACCAGCACATTTATCGTAGTAAAACAGGAGGTGCTAGCATAATGACATATATTTTGGATAACGTAGCCACTGAGCTCATGTTTAATGGTTGTATATAACATCAGGTTCCTTAGACGTAAGATGCATTGCTTTTTGAGACAATGAATGATCTAGTGATGTTAACAGGTTCAAACGAGTGATCATTGAGATTACAGAAAAGTTGGTAACATTAAATTAAATCGTGGTAAGATGGTATATCCTAGTCCCGGAGATTAGGCATGGGGTAAGGGGAATTTGGATGGGGTGCTACATTGAAATTTTTTATTACTGCTGCGTTGCCGAGTATTAAATAATTAAAGCAACATTATTACATGCAAAGATCGATATTCGATTTATCTAAGAGGACTATCAAAGTTTAGACATATTCATCTTTGGGTATCATGGACCACGATGCTGTTTGGTTAAACTAGTTATAAAGTTCTTTGAATATATAATTACGTGTGCTTGGTTACCTAACTATTGACTTATATGGAGTAATCGTTTTCCCTAAATTATAATGGGGGAACCGGCACATCTGGAATACCTTGCGCGTTATAAGCGTTTGTATTATTTGTTATATTGAGCCAGAGCAAACAGATATAATTTATCATAATTTATACGATGGCCTGAATTTATATGTATTACATATTATTAGTACAAGTCGAATCAGGGTTCCTTATTGTATATTTGGGAGATGGTTAGGGCGGGACTAGATTCTTATTATTCGGTCTAGGCGGAAGTATGAGGATTGTGATCTGTATTCAAGAGTGCCATGAGTAGCAGCGGATGTACCGTAGAGTAAGGGTTTTGCAGGGTAGTACTATAGGTAATATTCGTATAGGGCTATGGTGATTAGTTTAAGAAATATAATGGGTCATTGATATGCTTGGTATATTCTTATCTCAAGACTTGCACAGATGGTATCCCCCATCTACGGGCGGCTAGTTTATGTTAGAGATTCGCTAAGGTACGGTTACATGTGTAATTTCGGACTCAAATCGTATTGACCAGACAGACCTATTTTGATGATTATGTCGGATTCGACCTAGATTGAGGAGTGAAACAGATTGTAGTTACGGATTATCAGCTGGATGTCTTGTATGTTGTATCGGCTCGATCGAGTTAGTTTACAGATACCTTTACTGCGCGGTTTTTGTGCTACGTGGAAATAGACATTAATCTGATACGTAGTGTCAGTATGGAAAACATGTTAGTGAAAGTGCATTTATATACCCATTATAAATAACACTGGTATATTCTCCTTTTATGAAAGAGTTGAACGATTAACAGTGGAGGCTACACCATGTTAGGGATTTACGGGCTCAACATATGTTTTGTATCATGAGCCGTTAAGGACTCGAATCTTCAGTATTATTTATCAATTGTACTTATCGGTCAGTGCCAGTCCCCACGTAGGATACTCAATTCTTGCCTCTAGATAGCAACAGTCTGTAACGCTGGTTTCAAGTCTATATATGGTCCGCTACAAAACATATGGGACGTCAACCTAATTTAGTTATTAACGATCCTGGCCGGGTCACCTGGACGCGTTTAGTCAGCATATGGGTGTGAAGCGGCACCATAGCGATATAATATGAACAATCGAAACTTTCTGAATGTAGATGCCCCATTATTTTCTCGCAACATAGGTGGGTCATGACATCACATGGATGCTGCTATGTATAGCTACGGTAATTGAGTTGGCACCTACATGATGTACACTCGTTATGTCCCAGATGTGTTAGTTTCCATGAGATAAAAATGTGAGTAGGACAAAGATTGTTTACAGGCAGGTTCTGCATGTGTGCCTTCGGTAGAGCACTATGGATGACGAATGAGTGGTTATATTGTGTCAGCTCACGGAAACAGTATACACGCATGGGTGGTCGGTCAAATCGGGAGGACTCTAACGACATTCTTATCTTGCTAACATACTGGCCATATTGCGTCGGTTGGTAGTGTCACCAAAGGTATAGGGCCTGCTTCTGGAGGCCTTTGCATTCCCTTATGGGCAGGACTAGGGTCACAACTATTCCTATTTACAGGGGTGGCGTAGACTGAGCCATGGAACTGATTCAACAACACACGTACTTTTGGCTCTAAGAGTACCACAGGCCAGATTGACTACTAATGACAGTGTGGCAAATAGATAGAAAAGATACTTTACAAGAAGGTCGAGCAGAATTCTGCGGTGGAGCTTACGCAGTTTTGTGTTCGAATGAATTACTACGGCGTCCAGACATCTGAAATGAATGATTTGTTTTGAAGGACCAATCATAACCAGTAGGTTGGCAAGCTATGACAGTCGCTCGATGATCAGTGTATGACCTGAATGGTTGGACGCTCTGGGATGATGTATTAAGGTCAAGTGTTGTTGGGGGATAGTTTTGTCGACTGGGTACAGGGTGTCATAGAATTAGTAACACTTTGGACAGTGTCTATCAAAGTGTAGAATGACGTCATCTGGTGAGCAGTATTGTTGCCACATTTCTTCAGTGCGTACAGAAGAATCACGAGTGTTGTTCGAAATAAAGTGAATAGATCATAGTTGGATCTTCATATGCTCAACAGAGGAAAAATTGAAGTGTATAGTTGGTAAGAAGTAAATCTATTATGAACTAAGCATGGTAGAGTTTATTTGTATTAAAATAGTGACTGTGCTGCTTTCAAACATGAGTGGAGGCTGCAATTGACTACGAATTCCATTCGATGACGGAGTCTGCTTGCCTTGTTCGAATGCGTGGAGGGCTATGCTCATTTAGACTATGCATTACATGTTATTGTTTTATGCAGTATTAAATTACAGTTTATGCAAACTGTGGGGGGGCTCATAATTTGTACAATGGTATGCCGACGTTGACATGGGTCCCTGGATGTATTCCCCACCCCATACACTATTTTGTCGCTTAGATAACCAACATTTTGTATAGCTAAGCAAATTTGCATGCAATTTCTGTTAGTTGTGATGAGTGTGGGGCTTTTCTTCGTTGTTTTTCCACATGAATAATTTGTGTTCCATAGTATTTGTCTTTGTTTACATTGATTTGTATTGTTATAATTGTAGGGAGTCTCGAGATCTTTTTTTTCATTTCAGTATTTTTTAAACCTTCATGTTTTAATGAGACTGATGGCGTTAATTTGATGGTCTTGTTATATTTTGCAGGTTACCTATGCCACGGTCCTGGTCTGTGATCAATTTTTTTCATTTCTCATATTTAATTATCTATCACATAATCAGATACTCTGCAATATGTGATTCTATTGCAACTTTTCGTGTAATCCGTCTTTGTACCCAGTCTTTAGTTGGACAAAAATGTATGCTCCTGTCTACAATGATAGTCCTGAGTAAGATCTGTACCCCTTATACGAATGTTTTTTGTTATAAAAACTTAATGACTGTACATGAACCTATTTGTAAGAGTCTTGTCTCTCCAAAAGTGATTTTGTAAAGGTCCCCCATTTTTTTTCACAGGTACTCAAGTGTTCTTGGGATACTAATTGTTTCAGTTTTTTTACGCCGTATACAAGGACACTTTAAGTGCGAAATGGGGCAGTGAAATGCCACCACCCATGCTCCTGTAGCCCAGCATGCGAAACCAGTTAATTGGTGTTCCAAATGCGGACTAGTTATCCCCCCTGGTTATTTCTAAAGTTCATATGCAGTTTGGACTTACAGAAACTAAAGGTCTATAGGGGAGAGAAAAAAACTTGATCTCAGCATAACGTGAAAATAGGGTAATCAATTTAACTTTTTCAGGTTTTCTGATTTAACGAAGGAGACATAAGTCTCAGACTAGATCGCCATATTTTCACTTGCAAAAGGAAACTGTGCTCTTGATAAGCACTTGGAAAGTAAGATTAGAGAGCGCAGATGTGGGACTGTAGCATCCCCTATGACAGTAGCATTAGTGCAGAAGAGGAGAAAAAGCTGCTCGAGCTGTTGAAGAACAAGAAACAAAGTGCTGTATGAGGAAATAGATATAATGCATCACTAGGAAACACTGAGGAGTGTAATAACCTCACCAGAATAAGCGAAGGGTCGACGTAAAGAAGACGATATGCTGATTACCAATAGCAAGGATTAGAACAGGAGAACCGACTGATCTGGACCAGAAAATGAAAAACCATCGTGCAAACATGCTACAAGAAAAAATAAACGTCATACTTGGGGTATGAAAGAAAAAAGATTAGAAAAAGAAGTGATTACTGCTGCTGAAACTTAAGAAATTTGCTGATGCTCAATATGGAGGAAAGGATGATTTGAGGGCAGGAAACAGAAGACATTAGAAGCTTGATGCAGAACAGAAAAAAACTTAGAAGTTGTCTGCTGCTGCAGAAAGAAGAATTTGAAGCTGGCAGCTGAACAAACAATATTTGAAGCTTGTGCGCAGATACAGAAAGAAAGTAAGAAGCTGCTGCAGAACAGAAAAAAATTAGAAGCTGTGCTGTCTGCAGAACAAAAAAAAATTAGATAGAGAATGCTGAAGAGAGAAAAGCAATAAGAGAACATGAGTTTGAATTAGAGAAATTAAAATTGACATGTATGAGTAATGTTAATCAGGCATCTGGTGGTAATGGTAAACCCTTTGTGTACAAGGTCAAGGTACCAGCGTTTAACCCTACCAGTGATGACATAACATTCTGGCTTTCTAGATTTGAACGGGCTTGTCGATCTCATAATGTTGACAAATCACAGTATGTGAATCAGTTGTCTGAAAATCTAAAAGGGGAGTCTCTGAGTAAGTTATATTTTGTTGAAGAGGCCGACAAAGATAATTATGATGCTGTTAGGGCAGCTTTGATAAAGAGATATCAAGCTGTCTGAGCGAAAGGTTACCGTCTTTTGTTTAAAAACAATGAGACCTGAGGTAGGTGTAGGAATTTCTCAGATTTCATCTCAAAAGCACGAATTACACTTGTTCACGATGGATTGAATTATCCAAAAACAGAACGAAAACATTTGATGGTCTTACGGATTTATTTGCTAAGAGACAAGGGTCATGTCTTCTGTAAAATAAATATATCATTCCTAGAGTTCTTACATGAGCGTAAACCTGGTACAATAAAGCAAATGGAAGAATATTGTGACCAGTATGCCACGGCACACCCTGACATGATTCTTAGTAACTCTAACATTAAAGAGAGTATGCCAGTTGCTTCGGCAACAGAATATAATCAGAATTACTCACACAAATTCCAAGGAGCTAAAAAATAAATTTGATAAAAAGGTTAATTGGAATAAGTATCAAAACCAAGATAACCACTCAAATCAGGGTTCTTCTTCGAAGAACTGGAATCGGGCTGATAGTGCCTCAGGATAGTCCTCGACACCGCAGAGGTGGGTACCCATAATGTTAGAAATTCTCGGAAAAAACTAATGGGAGTGAGCTATAGGAACTACCCAAGTGCTTCATGGAGACAAAAGAAACAATATTACAGGGATACTCAATATAATGAGCATGATGATTATGATCATGATTATTATGATTCAAACCCAAATAGGGGTTATAACAGAGGCAATAATAATTATAGAGACAATTATAACCGAGGTAGATCACAACACAAAAGACATGGTAAATCTTATTACCAGGCTAACTCTGCACAACAGGAGTTCCACGACACCGATAATCAGAATAATGATAAAAAAAAGACTCCAACAGTGTAGCAAATTCCGCTTTCGATTTTTGCTAGAGCATCTGAGTGTTCGCAATGCAAAACATTATTCGATCCAACCACAGTGTCTACTTTAAGCTGCAGGTCACCCATCTTCCCGCTCTCCCCATGCGTCAATTTGCGCATAATGGAAGGGGTGCTCTTGTCTTTAATAGGGGCCTAATAGATGGTACTCCGGTATCAATTCTTTTCGATTCGGGGTGCACTACCATTGGAGTGAGGGCAATCACTCGTAAATCCTTCTCGAGCTACAGGCAATATAGTCAAAATGTGTAACATTTGGTGGCACATTGGAGAAGTACTCCACTGCCATTATCAATATTGCTACGCCTTTCTTTACAGGAGAGGTGCAAGCATGTCTCTTGCCGAATCCGATCGCTGATCTTATCATCGGTCGCATTCATGGAGTGAAAAGAATGCACTCCACAGCAAAATTTCTAATTGGGAAAAATGTTAATATGCAATCTGCTAATGCAGTAATCACTAGGGCTCAAGCTCTTAATATGCCACAATCTTCACATTCTGAAGATAATGATGCGCAGATCCAAGATGATCCCTTGGAGATTTCCCACGATTCCTTTATCAAACAGCAGGAAGATGATCCTACTCTAAAAAAATTCTTTACTCTGGCAACAAAAGGTGATCCGAATAAGGATACAAATCGTAAATCTTGGATTACGATGAAGAATGGCGTACTTGTACGTATGGTACAAGACTCCGCTAAGTCCCTTCATTCTCAAATCCTTGTGCCTAAAAATATGAGAGTTAAAATCTTACAGCACGCTCATGATTCGCAGTGTGCTGGACATATGGGTTTTTCCCGTACTAAAGCTAGAGTTCTTCAATCTTTCTTTTGGCCTGCTGTGAATAAGGACATACGAATCTATTGTCGATCTTGTAAAGTATGTCAAGAGATTAAATCCAGAGGTCCACGCCATGATGCACCTATTCAGGCTGCAGACATTCCCATTCGGCCATTTCAAAAAATGGCGATAGACATCATTGGTCCATTTAAGATAAAGTCTGCTAGAGGACACCAATTTATTTTGACGTGTGTTGATATGTGCACACGTTGGCCGGAGGCTGTTCCTCTAAAGAGCAATAACTACTGCTGATGTCGCAGATGCTCTTTGGTTAATATTTTCTCGTCTGGGGTTTCCAGCAGAAATATTATCCGACCATGGTACCCAACTCATATCGGATACCATGTCTCAAGTAATGTCGACTCTGAAGATAGAGAGGTCGCTGAGTAGTATTTATCATCCTATGTCCAATGGGATGGTGGAACGTTTGAATAGAACTCTGAAAAAACCTACTAGGTAAGATAACAGAAGATCATCCTCAGGATTGGGATAGGGTTTTACCCGCGGCTCTCTTTGCATATAGAGAGGTCGCCAACGAACATACAGGATTTTCTCCCTTTGAACTTGTCTTTGGCGCGAAACCGCGAGGTCCTATGTCCTTACTTCATGATCTTATAACTGCTGATAATATTGTCGAGGTGACAAAGCATTTGTCTTGCTACCTTGTAGGGAAAATAGACTTCTCATTTCTTGGAAAGGTCCGTACGATATAATATCAAAAGTTTCCGATGTTGACTATATCGTCGATATTGACGGGAAGCGTAAAACCTTCCACATCAACATGCTCACGGAATTCCATGAACGTCCTGATTATTTACAACCTGTTTTCCAGGCAACGGACGATTTTCCAGTCCAACATGGACAGTACTCATCTCTGTCAGTAATACAGGATGAGGAAACGAGTTTCTCGGATGTAAATTTACCTTTTCCAATGATTCCTCTTCACTCTAATGAATCATGGAAAGATGTTGCAATTTCTCCAGAATTATCTCCAGGAGAGCAGAAACAAGTTTCTACTATGTTAGAACAATTTCAGGATGTCCTTACTGACATTCCTGGTCAAACTGATGTCATTCAACATGACATTATTCTTACTGACCATAGTCCTATAAGAGTCAGACCGTATCCTATCCCGATACATTTTCAAGCACAGGTAGAGAAAGAGTTAGATGAGATGATAGAGTTAAAAATTATTGAACCATCCACATCAGCATATTCTTCGCCGATGGTTATAGTACGGAAAAAAAAAGACAATAACATACGTCTTTGCGTGGATTATCGCAAATTGAATCAAGTGACTAAATTCGATGCTGAACCTATGCCTTTACTAGAAGAGCTACTTACGAGACTATCGAATTCTCACTTCTTTACTAAACTCGATTTGTCTAAGGGATATTGGCAAGTTCCACTATCCGAACACGCCAACCGTTTACTGCTTTTTCGACGCCTAGGGGTCTATTCCAATGGAATTTCATGCCTTTCGGGCTTATGAACGCCCCTGCTACATTTGTACGCATGATGCGTCGAATCCTATCTCATCGCTCAGATGTCATTGCGTATCTTGATGACATCTGTCTTTTCAGTGATACTTGGAACGATCACTATAATGGTATAAATGAACTATTGTCTATCTTACGCGAGCATAACCTGACAGCGAAACCATCGAAAGCATGTATTGGTTTTATCGAAATATCTTTCTTTAGGACACACCGTGTTGGTCATGGGTTCCTAAAAACAGAAGACCATAATACAAGTAAGATACTTAACATTTCTATTCCTAAGACTAAAAAGCAAGTACGAAGTCTCTTAGGTCTAATACAATTTTATGGACGATTCATCCCGAATCTGTCCTCCATTATGTCACCTCTTTCTTCCTTGCTAAAGAAAGGGTCTCCTAATGTAGTCCATTGGACTCAAGTATGTCAATCCTCTTTGGATAAGGTTAAAACTATGTTTTCTACTTCACCTATCCTAGTATTGCCTTCTAAGGATAAGACATTTATTCTTCGTAGTGACGCTTCATCACCACCGGGATTGGAGCTGCACTAATGCAAGAGTACTCTGGAACTCTGCATCCTGTGATGTATATTTCTCGGAAATTAAATGCCGCAGAGAAGAATTACTCGGTCCTAGACCGTGAATTATTGGCTATGGTTTGGTCAATCCTTAAACTGCAAAGATTTCTTCTGGGCGCGCATTTCATTGTGGAAACTGACCAGAAAGCTCTTACGGCTATTCAGAGTAAAAATCTGAAGAGCGCGAGATCAACGCGATACGCGATTGCTCTACAGCCATTTCATTTTTCGGTGCGAGCTATCCGTGGGTCAGAAAATGTGATGGCAGATATTTTGTCTAGATGCCCACATGATTCATAACTGTTATACAACTTTGATACAGTTGTTTCTATGTTGAAATGTGTACACATATGTAATATATCATATATTGATTGTAACACTACTTAGCGGTTCATTGATATTTATTCACCGCTGATCTTTCAATGTTTTTCGTCTTTGATGATCATGATGTTAAGATATCTTAGATGAAATTTATGTATAAACTAAACTAATGTGGAAATTGTGTCATTGCTAATATTGTAGTATGCGTTGGTGACACCTCTCTGGAAATATTTATACTTAGAGAAGTACCATTTCTCTAAGGTCATAAAACTTATGCTTATCATCTGCGCATTGTTATTGGTGCGTTGTGAGCCTATTGTATGTTGCTCCTAGATGTATTTCAAAAAAAAAAAATGTACCATTTTTTTTTTTCCCGAGGGGTGTGGTAATCTGTTGCGTGCATATTTTGACGCACATATTACAAAAATCGATATGGCTATTTAATATGGAAAAAAAATATAGACATTCATTCATTTGTGTATGAAAATGCTGTCTATGGTAAAAGCGAGATAATCCATGTTTGATTCACACTTTTGATTATAGGAGTGATCGTTCTGGATATTGATCCAGCGCAAGGATATTGCGCTTGCGTTTGTACTTATTTTTTAGGGCCAGAAAATATATTAATTTGCTTATTGTGTTTATGGCCTGAATTCATATGTATTACATATTATTAGTACAAGTAGAATCAGTCCTATATTGTATATTTTGGATGGGTAGGCGGGACTAGATTCGTATTATTCCGGTCTAGCGGAAGTATGAGTTGTCTTGACAAGTCGTGATGAGTTCCGATGTACCGTGATAATGGCGGGGTACGCACTTTTTCAAAAGGGCTGGTAGATTCTTAAGGAGAATATGATTCATGAAGTGGTTCTCTTCTAAAGGAGATGGTATCTCTACTATAGTTTATGTTAGAGACTCTCCTAAGGTACGGTACAATGTATAATTCGGACTCCATGTATTGCCAGACCCTATTTTGATGATCTCATGTCGATTCGACCTAGATGGAACATTGTGCTTCGTATCGCTAGGGTCGTGTTTTGTATCGACGAAGATGACAGACTTTCCTGCAGCGGTTATGGCTACGTGAATTAACCTGATCACCGTAGAGCTGTATGGAAACATTTATGAAATCATTTATATACACATTATAAATTAACTCTGGCTTATATTCTCCTTCCTATGAATGAGTGAACGACAACTCAGGGAGGCAGCCATGTTAGATTTCGGTCATCATATGTTTTTAATCACAATGCCTAAGAGAACAGATTATTTAATCCTATTATCGGACAGTGGGACCGGGAGATTCTCAATCTTGCTAGGGAAACCCCTCTCTTTCGTGGTTTCATAATTACATATATGCTACAAACTATGGGACGTCAAGTGAACTTTAGTTATTTACCGAAATCCTGCCCATTCACTGATGCGACGTTTAGTCTCAGATAGGGGGAATGCGTAGGACCATAAAGTATATCACGACATTGAACTTTTGATGTACTGCCCATTATTTCTGAATGTGTCATGACTTCAGATCTGCTATGTATACCTACAAATTGATATGTCAACATACCATGATGTACTCGTATGTCCCAGTGTGTACGTCTGAATAAATTGAGTAACAAAGATTTCCAGCAGTCACTGCATTTGGTCGCCTTGTAGACACAAATGTTGTATGAGTGGTTATATTGTGTCAGCACACGAACAGTTACAACCATTACGGGTAATCACACTCTATCACTTCATACTTACATACATACACCATCCTCTGCGTATTACGGTTAATGAAGTGACCAAAGTATTAGGGCCTGCTTCCCACTGGAGCCTTTGCCTTCCACTAAGTCGCAGTGAATTAGGGTTGAGTTACCCATTTTTAACAGTGGGTAGACTGGAGCATGCCTATCGATCTCCAACAAACCACAATACTTCCTTACAGAGAACCGACTGACACTATACAGAGTGGAATGGAGAAAAGAAAATGTACATATTTTCAATAAACACCTACAGCAAGCGCTGGTGTTGGGTGTAACGCACCAGGTTTAGTTCAGGAATAGCGAAAAGCAGGAGAAGCTCGACCACAGGCTTCCTAAATGTAGCACGCTGAATGATTACCTCACATGTGCCTAGTGTGTATTATTTCCTGTTGTGAGATATGTGTACTGTACTTTTATAATGTTAGTTCAGGCAAAAGCCATTGCACTCGCGCTGTCCAGACACATTTTCCCATTTAAATGACCAGAAGAATAATGTGATTTCTAATTCATCATTCATGCAAGTCTTTGCTGTATATGCCCAGGGAGAATAAAAATTCAGAGAAACCTAACTGGTGGAAGGACATCGGTGTCACATAGGTTTTATGATCATTAAATTGCCTATATCTTATTCTTTTTCTTTCACCCGTATCCTCTATTTTTATTATCGCTCTTTACCTTTTTCCTGTGTTTTTCGCATTCGTTCGTTTGCGACTATATACATTACTATTTTCCCATTCTAACGTTTACCTATTTCTTTTCTTAACAAAATGAAGAACGCACAGCTTATGTCGGAATGTGTCAGTCTTACAGAGACGGGATGATTGAGAGTGATAATGCAATCTTCTATTTGCATTAGATGTCAGGACACGGAAAACTGTGGATCATCTTCACGCCTATAATCTCAGACATCATCTCATTCATTCCATATCTCATACCATAACCGTCTTGGGTCGTAGGGGTTGCCATCGGTTGGAAGCCTATACGCAGAACAGGGGTCCTCCACTTGCACTCTCTATTCTCTGCTGATTGCGTACACAGGTGGTGGATGAAACCGAAGTCCTGCACCAATTCATTGATGTTATCAAGCCCTAGGAATTATACTCTTTGCCTCCAGCTTCTCCGTGGTTGACCCTTAGAACTGTTCCCCTGGGAAGGAATCGTTTTTCGAAAAGGGAGTCATGACGAGTTACATGCCCAAACCAGGCAAGCTTTTCGACGAGTTTTAACACTACTTGTTGACAAAAAGTGGGTTCTTGATGCCTTGCATAAGGTGTTTATCTTCTCTCTCTAACATAGGACATTATGTTTTGTGCTCTTTTTATAGCAAATGCGCCAAAATTCTTTCTATAAACATTTCTGCATGCTATGCCCGAAAGCCTGAATTCCTTCGCTCCGTACGTATGCTGCAGTGAGTGTCCAGCCCCTCACACCCATTACAAGAGAATAGATAATACAATGTGATTTGTTATAATTTTAGAGAATCTTCACAGGAAAACTGATGTTTTGGAGCGGGGGCTTGGGGTTACCAGATCACATTCAACCTTGTCATGGCAGCTGAGGCCATCTCAAGTCTTGTCTTGATTTCTTTATTTGATCTTCCATCACTACATATAGTGGACCCGAGATATTTAAAGGTGTTAACTTCTTCTAACGTTTGCCCATTTAACGTAATGTTGGTCGGAACATGTTTCTTATGGCTATTCACCAATATCTTGCTTTTTTCTATATTAATTTCCATCCCATATGTTCTTGTTACTTTCTCCAGTCTAGAGGTAAGGTCTTGAAGTTCTGATTCTGTTCCAGCTATCAGATCACTTATCATCAGCAAAACGTAGATTACACAGAGGTCGGCCTCCAATCGATATGGTTGATTTATAATCGTAGAGAGCCTCCTGCATAATATGTTCTAGATAAATGTTAAAGAGCACTGGTGACAGGATACATCCCTGGCGAACTCCTACAGTTGTTTCGAAAAATTCTCCAATGTCATTGCTTGCAAAAACAGCACTGCTCGCGTCCTTGTATAGTGCTTCAATGATATCTATGATGTTGGGTATCAAAATTCAATTTTCTCATTATTTGCCATAAACCTTCATGCCAGACTCGATCGAAGGCTTTTGTGAAATCGATGAAGTTATGGTATAAATCATGTTGATGCTGGAGATGTTTTTCGATCAGTAATCTAATATTGAAGATTTGTTCTGAGGTACTTCTTTTTGGTCTAAAGCCAGCCTGTTCCTCTGACAAGATTTCTTCTGATTTCTGTTTTATTCTGTTCAAAAGTATCCTTAACATCACCTTACTTGGATGACTAATAAGGCTAATGGTTCTGTAGTTCTTGCACATTTTTTAGATTTCCTTTCTTTGGAAGCGGTATTTAAACTAATGACTGTGTTGTTGCGTCAATTCTTTTGGCCATTTTTTTGTTACTCCATATCTTCTGGCAAATTGTTGTCATGATTTTTTACTATATTCTGGTCCTCCATATTTCAAGAGCTCTGCTGGTATATTATCCACACCCGGTGACTTCCCTCCTTTCATCGAACATATAGCCTCTTCCACTTCTTCCCGTAGTATTGCTGCATTTTCCGAGTTCTCTGTTTTCCGCACTTAATGTTGTTTTAATATGCCTAAGTCAGTGTCAAGTTTATACAGTTATATAATTCTTTACAATATTCTGTCCACCTTCTCATTACAGCTGTTTTTTCATTGAGCAGAGCCCCATTGCTATCTTCTATGACAGTTACCCTGGGCTGTTGGGGTTTTGATAGTCTTCTTAATGTGTCAAAAACTGCCTTGCTGTTACCTTTTATTAGCCCCGTATTAATGGACTCACATTGATCAGCTACCCATTTTTCTTTGGCCTGTTTCATTTTCTTTCTAATATTTATTCACCATACTGTATTGCCATGCTGCTTCAGGAACCTCTTTCTTAACCTTTTTCATTTCCCGCCGTGTATCACATAACTTCAGAATGTCATCTGTAACCCATGGTTTGTTTATTTATCTTTCTTTTACCAAGTATTTCTGTTTGCTGATTCAATGAGCACGTCTTTCATGTTCTCTGTATTGAGTTGATATCATCCTCCCAAAAAGTTGAGAGCTGCGAATTTTCCGCTCCAACAGTTGCCTCTAAGATTCCCGCGATTTCTGGATCTTTCAATTTGTTCTAAATTGAAATCTTAAACTGAGAACATATGTTTTGATTTTATAGTTCTTTTTGAGTTTAAGCTTGAGCCGTCATCTTCAATACATATGTCTCGTGGATTCACTTACTCCAATGGTCCCGGCGCCAGGACAAAGTTCTCTAGTCTTGTCTTTAATTAATGCTGGACTCTTGCAATCTTTTAGGATACAAGACTAACCCCTCCCAATTTGGTTCAGTATGGCTACAGTTATTTTGGGGGGCATGCACCCGTAATGTATCTTCTTGAATAAGCAACTTATGATCGTGACCTGAGTGGTGCAAGATGCCCCGGGTTAGTTTATAACCGAATGTAGGCAAATTCTAAGTAGACGGCTTAGCCAATCCTCCGATCTTTGCGTTTCCCGCCCTACCCGGACAGTGACTTCACAAACAACTATACCCAACCGTGCTGCCCCTCCCCCCAGTGTACTGTATGCCATCTTGGGCGCCTATTTCTGGCATTTCCGCAATCGAGAACCATAGGGGCGCAATGAAGACCATCTTTCTTTGCCGAACCATTTTTTTAATTGCATCATCCAACATTGTCCCCATACAGGACATACCGAGCTAGGACTATGTTGCTACTTTCAAGCTGAAGGCGCCAGCTTCTTCACGTGTGAACGCGCGAATACATGGAACTCCAAGCGCGATAACTGAGACACCTTAGCCCCTGCAAGTGTACCCGAGGACATTTGTCTGGTAATTTCATGCTGCAACGACTACTCACAATGGGGAACCATCCGTTGACGTAGAGGCTGCGAAAACTGCCCTGCTTTGCAACACCCAGCAAGTTAGTCTACATTTGCATTGACACTTAGCGCTACATCTTTCCGCTTTTTAGACGGACTGTGTCAGAGACGACGAGTGTCTGTTTCAGACTAGGCCTCTTGGTGTCGCGTCGACGTACCACCCACCTCCCCCCCCGTTCATAGGACGAAATAGGGCGGATTATCTTTTCGGTTTGGCATCGAAAATAAACGTTTACCTTTGTCTGTTATTAGATAATAACCAGACGTATTGATTGCAATAGTATTTTATTCGTAGCCCGATGGTGGCCCCTGTAACTTCGCCCCTAGGGACAGGACGTGTCGTGCAAAGCGAATAAGCTGTTATAACTCGGACATGTCTTTGTTTGTTCTTGGGCAAAAAATTTTGCCGAAGTCTAGAACTACGAAGCTAATTACTCCAGCTATTAAATCGCAACGCAGTTGTGCGCCTCGGCCTGTAATATTCTTGTGTGGATGTAAAAATTTAGTACATGCCCTTTCCCAGCTATTTCAGTGAAGTGTTTAAAGTGTTAACATCGCTTATTTTATTTCACTAGTTACGAATCTTTAGTTGGTCAGAGCGCTTAATAATAAGTCTTTCTTATTATTCTTGTGAGTGTTTCAGTTGAAAGCAGAATAAATTATAATTTCTACGACACACTTTCATTAACAAAATTCGTAGTATAATGAATTCTAATTCTTACTGCTATAATAATCAGGACGAGCAACATTGCTTTTTCTTAAATGCTACTAAACTTGAATACGATGCCCTAGATCAGCCTCATGAGCCACGCTTGCATCGAATAACGTCCACGTTATCATAATCCTCATGTGCAGATGCTGACTGCATTTTTTTAAAATTTCTGCTATAACGTATTAGGCCGATGGGCGTCGGATATAAGCGACAAAGATATACGTTGCAGTTTCGGGGAGAACCAATGTAAGTTATATTGAGCTAATTAAATTATCCCGTACTAAATATTGTATATGAATTTTTCGTTAAGATCTCCAGTGAATGTAATGTGGTACAAACTTAGGTCAGGTTCTAGTACGTGAACATTATCTGTGAAGAATTAAAAGCACTCTTCATTTACATGAACTGTACCGCAGTTACCATGACAGTAAAAGTGAGCCGTATCTGGCCAGGAATTGCCAGATTCTCGCCAGAATGACATCTTAAGTAACAGATCAGCGCTTGGTGGGCAAGCAAAATATCAGTAGGTGCAGCCGCACAGGGCCAGTTTGATTGTAGTGTGGTGACCAAGAGTCTAGTCAAGGCCCTACTGAGACCTAGGCACAAGCTGACCATTCCGGCGGATTTGTTTAGAAATGAGCTAGTGAAACTGAGTGACATCGCTCAATAATAATTCATCTGTTGGACCATGGCCCGACAGCATTTTAGCGTGACTTCAAAACAGCCCAGGCTCGTCGCAACTAAGAACACCCAAGGAAGCAGTTCCCGAGATAGACGACGGGCAGTACGTTTTTTGGCCACTGGCGCCGATTTTGTGGTCGTAACGAACACATGTCATTTACGGGCGTCTGATGTGTACTCCAGCCGTCTATAGCAACCACAATTATCGGTTCCCCTCTAACCGACATACGGGCCAAGCGATCAAAGCTCGTAAGCCGTATACTCGTTGGCAATTGTGCGCCACGTTGGGGCTACGGTGTATGAACTCCCAGAGGTGAAGAGTGTTCTGAGTAGATATTGATTACGTTGTATTTGGCAGCCCTATTGCTGCCATAACATTTCTTCATGCAAGTTGTTTTGTTAAACAAATATTTCCTTAACTTGATTATAGTATAGGTCTGTTTCATACTTAAATCACGGGCCCGGGGAAACTGCTTACGGACTATATATAGTGAATTGCGGACCTTTTGTGCCTATCATCTTTTCCTACGAGGGATGTGGGCTATCATCGATGGACAGGATTCATAACTGTGGGTTATACCAGATTCTGTTGAGACATTTCATGCTTGCCTATATGTTATGCACTTCGTGTTATTTGCCTTTTTTGACCAAGTAATTTTATAGCGAATGTTGCTGACCGGTAAAGTTTACAAATGATCGGTAATAAACTTAGCGCAACGTACCAGTTAAACGCATGTTGGTCACGCCGGGTCTAACAAGGGGGGCTTTATAATTCATTTGTTATTGTTTCACCACGTTGTGTGTTCTACCTGTCGCTCACTTGAATGTGCGTGCAGATGAGTGGCTATTCCGTCACGGTTGGTCACCTTAAGATTCCCGAGGCCCGTTATGCCCAAGTTGCATAGGATGAAGAACCTAGTGTGTTTAGGACAAAAGAATAAAGATTACCTAGATTGTAATATGTCAGAAATGAAGCGTGAATGTAGTCAGGTGAGTCTATTGTACACCCGGAATCTTGGCAGGATTAGAACGAAAGATTAAAATCAGTATCTTCGCCGATATATATGAGTGGGGTCGTAAGAATATGCTATAAACTCACCACCTCTGGCCTATAGGCTCTTAGTACGACCTGGCAAAGGAGAGCTAAGGTTAAAAAAACTCCACTGCTTCCCCACAGACACTGCACTGTACAGACTGGTGGGGTGCAGCTTTTGCCGACTACCCACCGATGAATGAAGTCTGGATCCGTGATCATTAGGACCCCAAGCTCTAGGTATTACGAGAGCGCCGGGGCAGAATTTTCATAAGCACATAGTAACAAACAAAGAAAATCTTTATATCGTGCCAAGAGTTGCCAAGACCTGCGAACTACAAGAATAATTCAATCTCTCGGCTTATAGCAACGCCAATTAAAGGGCTAACCACTTTAGCAGGCCTTCTTAGAACCCTGTACGCCGGAAAAATTAAAAAAAAAGGATAAGTTGTCGATTCCTTACTACAGTCTAATTTGGTGGAGCGGTGCAACTACTAAACGCGGACGCTACTATAATTTATAGTTTCTAAATGTCCGGAGGTCATCTGTGGTACTCCGAACGACCATCTGCACTGTTGCTAACGGCTGTCCCACATGCCAATCCTAGGCTACCGAATCAGTAGGCAGCACTTGCATGGCTATTAGTAGGATTTTCTAGCACTCTAATGTCAGAGGTACCCAGCCGGTAAGATATAGTCGCGAATTGTCGTCAGGGATCCATGACCCATTTCCTGCCCAAGGGGGCCCATGTAAGCTCACGTCCCCTTCTCCTGCTTGCTGCTTCGTTTCATTTCAGCATCCGGCGACCAAGTGATATTCCCCGTCAGAGTAATTCATGGTATCTGAATCGTAACTTCTGCATGGAACTACTGGTCACCTTGCACAGTAGACAGTAGAGGGCTTCTTCTATTTGGGAGAACCGCTTTAGCTGCAGGGCTCCGGTGCTATGTTACCTTCTGTATTTTGGGTTATAGATCACTTTGGATTATTGTGACCGAGGCGACTAAAAAATAAAGCTACACCAGAACGTCACGCTGTAGCTAATTGGGTCCTCGATGGGTAGTGCTATGAGATTAGAGCCGCGGGTTGTAACAAGGAATACCTTTTTCCAACTGAAGACTGCGTCGCATGGGTAATATCGGACGTTGCTCATTGGATGTCGAACTTCCCTCTCTATGGTGGCACATATTTCAGAGCGATTACGCCCTCCCAGGTTTTACAAGCTATTACGATCTGCGTTTCCTCGACTTTTCTTTTGAAGGAAAAAGCCACAGTGCTACCTTATGCAGCTGTCCCCCGTGACAAGATTTCTTGGACAACCGCTCAGAAATCTAATAGGATCGGGAACCGTAACGGAGACATGTCTAGCTAGGAAATACAATTCTGACATGCCATCTGTATCTACGCGCCCGATAACAAGAATTTCCTTTCCATAATTTATGAAGAACCGTAACTCTACGGGTATTAAAATTTCCCCTGATCAACAGATTGGATGCTTGCTTAGTCTACTACTCCAAAGTCTAGGACCATACATTGGTAAAGACACCCGAACGAAAACTGAGGCCGAACCTATTTTCCCTCTTCTTTGGGCACGGGACGATACGAGCTTAATAAGTGGTATTTTATGGTTACGGTGGGATCACTGCTCCTCATGTACTACCACTGTCCTGTTAGTAGAAAATCTTATGACATCCAGATTCAATTAATTGATATATACACCGCTTGTAAATCTTAATTTATCATTAAAAACGCATCAGGGAAACCTGCCTCGTAATTGCGCTCTACAGACTATTGTGGACCACTACTGTATTAAGCTGGAGTCCATCAGGACCTTATCGTTTAACCGCTTTGATAAAAAATGCTGACAATCAGAATTAAACTGCCACATCCAATGTTAAAGAATTCGTCATTCGACATTTTATATATTCCCATTGCTTATCGCACAGAATTTAATTCTATCTCTATTTTGAACTATATTTCCTAGAATCACACGTATAGATCATCATAGGCCGCGCGCAATCAAATCTACTTTCGCAATAATATTATATAATTACCACAACATTAATGGGTACCAAAATTTCTTTCACTTTCTACTCTCTGGTTTCCTGCAATTATTATAATTTCTACTAGATAGCAAAAATATTTTAATTATCTTTCTCTAATCACAAGTTCTAGATTTCTATTCGCCATAATATAAATTCCGGTAACACACTTGATTAAAATTTCCGGAAAAATAGTTCTCCGTATTTTATTAGGAAGGGGAATTATCTTACGAATTAATTCTCAATGCAATAAAATACACGCGCATCAGAATATTTGTACATTATTATAAATCTAGGATGCGTGTATCTTCTTCAGATTTTCTATTCTAAATCTACGGACGCACCACTTACGTATATATCTCTTATCACTATTGACATGCTTTCACTGTAGACAATAAATGATGGGCGTTATAAAGTTAAATAAAAGTTCAAAATAAAGTAATTAGAATCCGGCACTAATGGCTCTATTAGAGAAACTAAATTTATTACCAACGCTACTATAAATTATGATCATACCAAATGATTGGTTCCTTCTAGGTTAGAAAGCGGACAATTAGTTGGATACACGGGGACCCTTAATTGTGAGACTAAGAGGCTAAACTGAAAAACCGCGTACTTTATTTACGATTCAACCACGCTGACCCCGACTATGAGGAAGGACGTTCTCTCACTCTCAACACAATAGAATTAAAGATATCTAAAATTTTCCCATGCGCTCATTCTAAATTAGAACCGTGTATTTTGTTTCCTTTAAATGCGCGCGTGTTTCGGTGCGTAAGTTACTAACGTCGTGCTAAGCGTGAGCAGCAGAACGATGTGATTCGCTCCAACTTCGTTTGGACGTAAACGGGTAGGGGGTCGTTCCACCTTTTACACTTTATAAACGAAAAATGGACTGCAATAAATTTAAAAAAACGCAAACCCAACTGGTATTCCAGATCCGCGATTATTTAGGAACGGGAAGAACTGGGTGCCCTTTCAAATACCTATACTGATCATTAATCCTAAAGAAAACACCGCAATTACTATACTACTGGAAAAAATTTAAACACCTATTACTCAGAGAGAAAAAAAAAGATACTTCCCAATTGAAAATAGAGGAAGACATAAATGGCCAAATCAATAGTTACGAAGAGAAACGAACGGGGCCTACATGAAGACCTCAAATCACAAGGTATATACTCCATCACAATTTCCACACCTTCGAGGTCGAGAGCCTGCGATCTAATTTATGTGCGTCTGGTGTTCAGAATTGGTCCTATCGCTATGTCTCCGAGCATGTCTTTTGAAGTCGTCTGCACAATGGCTGGGCGGCTGGCATTCACCCAAACTCATTACTCCTTCCGTGTGACTGGCTGGTTTACTTAATTTTCTCTCCCTAGGGTTTCTTCCTAGATAAGTGTTTTTTGGCTCCTTGGTGGAGTACAGCCTCCACCCGCACAACATCCCTGACTCCATGTAACAGTTAATTTAGCGGGTTACTTGATGTCCGACAAAGAAATCTCCCGCTGGGTGTTTCGTTTATAGGCCGTACATAGTTGACCTTAGGTACCTGCGGCGCATGGACTTGTTAATGTCACGAGCGAGACTCACTGTTCGAAAATTTGGGCAAAAGTTTTGTCGGCCAATAGAGTACGCGCATCTTGTTTCTTTTTTTCTCCTCCATAATACTACAGTTTTGATCGGTGGGAGAGTTGACTCTACTTTCTGACCTGTTGCCCTCCAATGGCGGGTTGGGAAATTCCTTATGCCTTGTCGGCAATATCAAGGAACTGACTTGGTCAGCATGATACTGACGGTGGTCTGTAGAGGCCTGCTGATGGCGACTACAGTGCTGCGCATCAGCGGGTTGTGACCGCTTGGATACTTTGCAATGAACGGGGAAATTCGTGTTATTTCTGACACGGGGTTCGAATCATTTGCTGGGTGTCTACTGAATCCTTATTGATTCATTAGTTTATCTTTTGGAACAAGATAGGTAGTTTCTGCCCCTGGCAGTGGTATTGTGTTCGCTCATCCACATACCAACATGATAAGAGGGACAGAGGCTCACTCTAACTTAGCCCTTGCACTTTCGTACGGCCGCTTTCCTCACTCTTTTCTAGGCCTGAAAAGTTGGCGAGGTAACTGTTGAAATCACGGGAGTTCCTCAGTTAAAACCTGGTTCTACCCTAACTCTTGCCCTCCCATGTGAGAGTTACTGGCTGTCAGTTGGAATGTGTCCATGCAGTGAAACTTGTCGGTTAAGATCCGTTAGATCGCGGAGTATTTCTGAGATAAAGTACTCAGGGACTGGTTCCATGTACCTTGAAACCAAATTGGAAGATTAGCCACTTTTTCAGAGGCTCTCGTTACGCGGGGTCGTTTCCTCGTTAAACGAGAGACGAAGGAGTTGTGGGGCATCTCGTTTATAGGCATAAACGGGACACTTAGCTCACTGTCTCCTCCGTTTGAGTAGAAAGTGTTGTTCGGATGGGGCTCGGCGCGCTGGTTGCGAAAACATATGTTCGTGATTGCAGTACTTGTGCCTCTTTAGAGTGCTCTGGTCGTTTTGATAAGTGATACAGTTCTTGTCTGTATGTCCTTCTGACATAGGGGAAGCTAATACCCAATCTGGGGCGGCTAACTTCCGGGACAACAAGAATGTATTTCGAAAACAGAGGCGTCACCTCTGTTTGGCTCCATTAGGTGAATACAAGGGCTGGAGCAGGCGAAATAATCTGCCTCTGTTAGTTAAACATTACAGCTGGTCATTAGAGGCTCCTAACCCTCTCCATTAACAAGGACGGGCTGTTCGAGGGCACGCTCGGGAGGCTCCGTGAAATTAGGGGTTCTCTACTTATCCAACTTATAATGGCATGTAGTAGGCCCCCTTGCTTCGGCAAGGGATCGGTTTACTAAGGGGTTTCAAAATAAATGATGGGGCCCCTAGAGATGATTTACGTAAGTGTTAAGCTGGCTGGCCATTACAGAGCTATAATGTGCACCGCAAAAACCCATGACACCTTCACTGAAATATTGGCCACCTGGAAAGCAGCTGGGGAGACTTTCTTAAAATGCCACAATCATCAACTTCTCCAACTGTCATATTGCCGGGCTTCTCGTGTCGGGCCAAACTATGCGGGGTAAGTAAGACGCTGTCTCAATAAACCACATCCAGGTGCAAGTTTCCGTTTCACATTCTGCTGGGTTCGTGTTGGAGAAACAACTTCTCCGAATGAAAATGGGTTCCAGGTGTTCCCTATTAGTTCGTCTCACAGGCTTAAGAAAGTGATGATGCAAGGGAGGTGTTATTCATACCACTGGAGGTCCAATGGGATAAGTGGTCCGACAGTTTGTACAACGCTATCTCACCATCTAATCTCCTCTCCGGGTTCTTGCGCAGGGTCCCTGTGCAGTTTGGGCCCCTGTGATCTGTCTGTGAGGCTGTGGTGGCAGGTTATGACGGAATGTGGTTCTTGCGTGAAGGTCCCCTGATTGCTGGTGAGCATGCGAAGAAGACTGTGACGATGAAGTCTTGTCATGGAATGGCGGGGTCTAGGGAAGTTGTTCGTTTCGTGGCCCAGATTAACTTCAGCTGTGCCGTTCTGGAAACCCTTCAGCCAAACAGAATGATCTGGTCAGTTGCTGGGGCGGCCCTGCTCCGACCAAAGGTACCTCTAAATTCAGGAGGGACATGTTTGCTTTGATTTGTTCACCATTATTAATTCTTCACTCCTTCAAGGATTAAGCCAGCCAGACAGCTCTCTCTGGTGTGAGGTAATTCACCTTCAGGCCTTTCAGCAAAACTGAGGAAAATGCTTTCCCTTCTGGACGACTTTTCACATGAACATGGTCTTGGCATTTACGGGGGGGTCACTGGAATCTTTGCCACAGAGAGTTCCGTAGTGACCTCGAAGTTTTTTTGGTGTCTATGTGCACTTGTGTGGTAGGGACAGTCATACGCCTGACCTTGAGGGACTGCGATAATTTTTAGACACCAAAGACATTTCATCCCAACCGTATGCCTTTGCCATCCAGTTCAATTTTTTCCCGGAATTATGTCAGTTTTCTCCATTCCGGTTAGGGAAACGAGTCATCGGAAAATTCATTGGCTGCCCTTCCGGTGGGCCTCTATTCTCTTGAGGTGTCCAATTACGCCACTTGCTCCGGGGGATTCTCCTCAGTAGCCGAAACTGCCCTTCGCGAAGTCCGGGTGCTCGCGTTCCAGAAGAATCGCATGGCCAAAGTTCGCTGCCTGTCTTTCTGCTTGCCTTTTCCCTTTCCTCTGCGACTTTCTGCTGCCCTTTTCTTTCCTCAACTTTGCTGACCCAATATTTTCCTTTACTCTCACAATTATAGCTGTCAATTTCCCTTTTCCTCTTTCTGATTATGCTATCATTTTTTCTCTGATCACTGTAGGCATTAGTCTTACTCCTATGTTTCCTTATCCATGTATGAGCAGCTCGTCCTCTCCAGGCAGCTGTAACTTGGATATCTGCCATCTTACCTGTAACTGCTGTAGCTTACCAAAGACAAGAAATTAGATAGAGAATAAAAAAGAAGGAATTACTGTTAACTATGAGGAATTTTCCTCTTATAGACCTCGGTCCAAAACCCGAATAGAACTAGCACCTGAATGACGAATAAAATACCTCGACCAATCTTGTTACGAGCTCTATCGCTTAATAAAATTTCTACCTTCTGATAAGAAAAAAAATCTGTTAAGCCTTCATTTTATCCTCTATGTTCCTTTAACTAACTATCACTACAATCCAAACTGTTCCTAGCACACTGTGGAAAAAATTTCTGTGGAAAAACATATAAATGGATCAGGTTCTCACTAGCTCTGTTATGGCGGCATTTTGAAAGAATTATTCTCAGGGGGGCGGGGGGGGTGGGGAGGGGTGGGGGGGGGGGGGGGGCGGGGGGGTGGGGGGGGGGGGGGGGTGGTGGGGGGGGGGGGAGGGGGGAACTTTCCTATAGAACCCATTGTCATCTTAGATATAAGATAACAGAATGATCCATGATCAACAGCTTGATCCAAGGGACGATCGACCACTTTGTCACGTAGTTGGATTTAAGTAGGTGTTAGCCAAGTGTAGGTACAAAACCTAGTGTGAGAAAAGGGACTTAAGCTATATAGATTTATTATGAGCAAATGACACGTGAATGCTAGTAAGGTGGGTCTATGGCCCGAGGAGGATAATACCGAATATTAAAATCATTCCCTGCCACAATCGAGACGTAAGAAATGCTTTAAATCACCACCTTGCGCTACTTAAAAGACTAAGGCGATAAGGTTTAAACTCTAAAACAACTCATGGACACCACTGTACTAGCAAATATAAGTTAAAGGACTCTATACAGTGAAGATAATATGATCAGTGAACATTATTATAAGATCTATATACAGTCAATAAGAATTTTCATAACATAAGTAACAAAACAAGAATCAATATATCTGTGCAAGGTTGCAACGCCTGGAAAACAAAGAAAAATCAATTTGATTATAAGGACCGAATTAAAATCCAACCATTTCATACCATCATTTACCCTCGCTGGGGACCAAAACTTAAAAAAAAAATGATAAGTGATCTTAATACAGTTAATTTGGTGGAGCGTCAATAAAGCCACGCTCTTATATTTACTGTTCTCAAGTCAAGGTTCTGTAGGTTACTGCTAAGGACTATCTGCACACAGAAGCGTATATTTGTTCAGCGCTTATACGCCACTAAGTCACACTTCTGCACGTGCTAATTAATAGTACTTTAATTTCTTAAAAAGACTCCTATAAGGCTCAGAGGCTACCCTTACAGATAATATGAGACTATGCAGGCCCTGATCTAATTTTTTCACATCATCTCTCTTACCGTCTCATGCCTTGCATGCTCTGGTTTCATTTCAGCAACGGGAAATGATATCCTTTCTTCCTGGGTTCTGATGTACTATCTGGATGACTAGGCACTTGCAGTAGGAACGTAGAGGCTTCTTATTTGCGCGAAAAGAAAGTGTCTCTTGCTATGTTACCCCTAATTTGGGTTTAGACACTTCGGTATTATTGTGACCAGAGGCTTAAAAAATAAAAGCGACTACCCAACCGTTGCTTGCGGTTAGATTGGGTGTGTATGAGTTTAGAGCTCGGGGTTTTTAAGATAGGAAAAACCCTTTGTCGCACTGAAGAATGCCGTCGCTGTCTCGAACGTGCTTCCTCGCTCCCTCTCATCTTGGGGCCACAATAGATTCTCTGAGCGATACCCCTCACACGGTACAAAGATCTTAGCCTTGGCGTTTCCTCGACTTTTGTCTCTCTTGAGAAGATGCGCTAACTTTATGCGCTGTCAGGAACAAGATTTATTGGCAGAACACCCCCCCCGCTCTTCGGGCCGTGACCACTGTGTGGGACACAAAAGACATGCCACTCTGTAACTATCCCAATTACAAAACATACTTGTCATATAAAATAAACCTTACATATAAAACTGTAACCAGTAGCGACTGCATCACAGTCACAAACTCAAATCTAGCACAAATCATCTGTAACACATCACCCGATACGAAGACTGCTCCCACTATTTCCCCTCTCGCTTTGTGCACGTAACGATACGTAAAATATATACTGACAGCTTGGGTCAACACCTCTCCCGACTACAACCTGCCTGTCCCTGTCTACGTAAACCTCTCGACTCTACTGATCAAATACTATGATTATAACACAGCTTGCCCTCACGACTTTAAATACATTAAAAACCGGTTAGGGACACCTTCCGTACTTAGGGACCTCCTGTAACTCTTTGTAATGCGGTGCTCCGGACCTTATCGTTTCCCACCTTATGCATAAAATGCCACAACAATTAACTGCAGTCATCCAATGATTAAACTTCACCAATCATCATTTTTATATATTCACATCTCTATCATCAGAAATATTATCTTATTCTATATAGGACTATATTTCTCTTAGTAACTCTTTAAATCTCATCACACAAAAAAATCAAAATACTACTCCCGCATAATACTTAATTACACAACTACTTAATGGTCCCATATAAATCTTCCTTTCCCGTCTCTACTCACGTGGTTTCCTGCCAATTACTTATACTCTTTTACAGATAGAAAAATAGTTTTAATTACATCTTCTACTACTCCATTCTAAGAATAAAATTTACTATCCAAATAATATTCCCGGTAACCACGTGATTAAATTTCCCGAAAAATCCGTTCCCGTATTTTATTAGTGAGACTTAACAGAATAATCTCTCAATGAAATTAAATACACGCGCTTTCAGAATATTCTGTACCAATTAATATAAATCTAGGATGCGTGTATTTCTTCAGACTTATCATATTAAAATCTACGAGCACACCTACGTAATATCTCTTTATATCACTCATAGACCACTGCTATTCACTGTAGAATAAAATGATGGCGTTACACAGTTATAAAGTTCAAAAAATAAAATTAATAAATTAGAACGGACTAAGCTCTATTTGACGAAACTAAATTTAAATTACTCACGCTACCTATAACAACTTACTGACAACCCAAATATTGCGTTCCTTCAGGCGTTAGAAGCCGACAATATGCTTGGATACACGAGCCCGGACTTTCTGCAACTAAGAGGCCCTAAACTGAAAAACGCGACTTACTATTTTAGATTTAAATACCACGCTGACCCCCACCTACAACCAAGTAGAATTTAAAGATACTCTAAAATTTTCCATGCGCTCATCTCTAAAATTTAGAACCATGTATTCTTGCTTCCTTTAAATGCGCGCGTATTTCCGGCTGCGTAACGTTACCTAACGTCCTCCGCTAGCCGTGAGCAGAAACCGAAATGTGATTCGCTCCTCACTTACGTTGGACGTTACCCTGGGTAGGGGTCGTCTCCCTTACCCACGAAAAATTGAACCGCGATAAATTTAAAAACGCAAAAATATGGAATTCCAAGATCACGATTATTTAGAAACGGGAAGACTGGTGCCCTTCAATACTAACTTACATTAATCCCTAAAGAAACAACCCCGCAATTACTTTACCTACAGAAAAAATCTAAACACCCCTATTATTCAGAGAGAAAAAAAGAATACTTCCCAATCTTGAATAGAGGGAAGACAAAAATGGCAAACTCAATAGTTACGAAGAGAAAACGAAATGGGGCCTATTGAAGACTAAATCACAGTAACTCCATCACAGATATATATATATATTTAATGTATATGTGTTAGACTGTCTGACTACTCTAGATCTGTCGTAGAAGATAGGTGAGAGAGAGAGAGAAGATTTCCCGCTCTCAGAGACAGCCTCTAGCACTATTCTACCACCTCACTCGTGGAAATCTATTTTGTATTTCTATCTCACACTGTGACTATCACTCATTCCAACCTATTCAGAAGGGACCAACCCAAGTCTTAATTCTCCTATCAAAAATCTACGACAATCGGGAAAAGGCACATGTTTAATCTCCCGACCACAATGTACTCAACAGAGGCATTTGTTCTTTTTATTTTGTCTAAAGTTTGTGGTTCGAAGCTACAAGGCTGTTCATAGTACCAGAGCAGTTTGAAGTAAAAGTCTTCGCCACTATCCTGTGAGTCAAAGGCTGGGATTCGACACTGAGTGCCCTCATCACAAAAGAATTGACGAAAACCACGGTGGTAGTACTCAATTAGGCCAAGCTAAGTTCTTATTAAAGGAAACAGCAAAAGGACATTTTTATAACTCCTCTAATAAGTCTCGGTGAAGACAAATTTTAACTAAAGTTCACCCATCACTTCATATTTATTTTAACTTGTTAAAGACTAATTGATTATTACGTTTGTTATATGTTATTTTACAAATTCATAGTTGATTCCTTTTATATATATATATATATATATATATATATATATATATATATATATATATATAGTATAAATATAAATATATATAAGATATTTATTATATATATAAGATATATATATATTATATATAATATATAAATATATATATAATTTATTTATATAATATATATTTAATATATATAATTTTAAATTATTAGATATATAATAATATATATATATATGTATAACGAGGGGCGGTAAAAGTTTTGCAACTTTACTAAGGGTAAGCGTTAAAACAGGTGGGATTTACGCTGATTTTCATTGTTAAAGACAATCACCCGACTCATTGGTTACATTTCCTTTAGCGTACTATGGCGCGAGCGCGGGGTGCTCCATATACAAAAAGTCCTATGAGATTCCCCACTTGGCGGGATAACTGAACGAACCGAATCGAACTTGTTTTTCAATAGTATGTTAAGAATAAGACGCAGGTACCATTTGATTCATTTTTATGCCCATTATTACCAAAAAATTCTCTCATCATGTATAAACTAAAAAATTCATCTCACGTTTCAATTAGTAAGCTTTATTAAGGCATTTATCATTTTAAAAGTAAATATAACATTCAAAACATGGGGCAAATTAATTATCATAATTAAAAAGTATGTTTTTAAAATAATAATAAATTATAGAAATAATAGATTTATGCCCGATTCAGATAGACAAAGGTAGAACTTATTTTATTACCAGATACAGACAGATGTTAATTTTAACAGACAGGAGAATAGAAATAATAGATAGAGTATTTTATAAATTTGATGACTAGGTTAATAAAACTGTAAATAGGATGTTTTAGGTTTGTTTTTTTATATTGGATTCTTAGATAGATAGATAGGTTTTTAAATGATTAATACCTATAGATTGTTACAGGGATGTTTAATAGTTTTGTTTCCCCCCACGAATCTTTTAGTGCGAACTATTTATTTAAGAGTATTTTATGGATAATCAAGGTTTAATGGAACATACGCCCCTTTTAAACATTTCCCCTTGTTATATTTTAAATTTAAGTAATAATAAATCAGCAGAGATGTAAATAATTGTTATTTAATAGGGAAAATTAGATCTGGGGTAAAAAATAACAAAAGAAAAATTGGGCTGGGATTCAACACACACAGACATAATCAATATTAACTAAATACTCCCCCCGAATGGTCTGACCTAGAAATTATAAATTTTAAAACTAAACCCCGGATATCCCCAAAATAAATTGGGTTAGACATACCCTTATTTAAAAAGGGCAGTGGACCCCCCAAAAGTTAAATAAAAACTTATCAAAATCAAAAGAACATGGAAAAGATAAATTTCCGCGTGAAATGCGCGGACATTCTATTTGAAACGTTTAATCTCAGGGGCTATTAATGGTATGGCATTATAAATTGAATGAGGTTGTGAAATATTGGAAATCTGAGTCTGAATGAATACATTGGATACTTCAGTGTGTGGAGTCTGGTTCGGTCAGCACGGCTGCGAAAAATGATTCCCACAAAACTGAGCTAACACGTTTTGCAGAAACCCAGAGTCATAATGAACTTGCCCATACAGGGAAACCGAAATTGTCGACGCCCCACACATTATACGAGATTCTCAGGACTTTTTAAATGTGCCAATCAAGACTAAATTCATTAGGGAGGTAAATGGTATTGACAATGAAAGAATTGATGAATGTAAATCAATAGGACCGAAGACTGTGCATTATATCCCTTAGTTCTCTTACCGCCTTTTATTGCTAGATATCTCAGGACCCGTTCTCCCCCCCGCATACTTTTTAAAAGTAACAGATGAGTTTAAGGGCCAAATGCCCAAAGGAAAATTTAAGTCGTATAGGTAAAGTTTATAATGCTTAGGGAGTATTTGATTATAAGAAAGTAAGGTTTACTATGCCGAAATTAAATGTGACACCTAGATCATCATACCGCCTCCTCCAAGTACAGTAGGATTTATGATAAAACAATTCTCCGAAAATAATCACCTTAGGGCGGCATATAAAGCAGGGCCCAGGCACTCAAATTGAAGTATATTTTGAACAGTCTAGGATTATAGAGTAGGGACCACCCAGACTGCATGCTGTTTTTAGGCCTGTCATGTGCTGAAAGATTGTTCCAAAGTTGAGACAGCTAGTTAAGCCAAGCTTCTTCTTGCACCCTGGGGTCTATATAGCCGCTGGCTTGGGTAAACTCCGTAATTGGTTTGGTCCGTGGTGCGCCCCACTACGTTCCACCCCATTGCTATTTTCCCCGTTTACAAAAATAGCTTCAACAGAACCCGGTTTGGAGCCATTTATTGAAGTGACAGGATTCTTTGTGAGCGGAATTTTTCCTTTGTTTAAATAGGAAGCGCTTTTAAGCCGGGTAATTTTATAAGATAGTTAATATTGATCTATACAAGTGGGATGGTTTAGCCCAACTAGGCCGCACTGCCCCCACCCCCCCTGAAGGAAGAATGATAGCCTTTTTGCGTGTTGGATATGGACAAACCCGACATCCCAGATTGTGGAACAATAGTCTAGGTAAAGTTTGTTTTGTACCAGTGGACTCCTATGTGTACTAACATTACTTCCTTGGATCCCATCCAAGGAAATTATGTATTGATTTTGGTCCCTAATTGGTAAACCCGATTTTAATGTGACCGATTTGCTTTGTGAGCTTTTCGCCAGCTTAAGTGAAGTTCACAACTTAGGAAATGTTGGTCTTGCCGCGTTCAGTTCCCGACCCTTGCGCAGTTTTGCCTAGGTTCATTTACGTTTTTCAATTAAGTTGATGTTGCAATGTTGAGAACTTTTGTGTTCGTTTTGTCAACCGCTGCAGGGAGTTTTGTAGGATTTTGTTACCAAGGTTGATATCAAACATTAATTTTCTGTGTTGGACTAAAACCTATTTACCTTGCATTCGAGTAACTGTGTTGAAAGATTGGTGAAAGTTTAATATGTTATTATGTGTAAATTGGCTGGTTAGCCCTGTAAAGGTGTTTTAAGTGTGTGGGCAACTTTTGCATTCGGCCATCTAGTTTAAACAGACAGTCGCGTCGGGCATAACGCGGTCATTCGAATGTTTTGCATGTTAAATGAGGTAGGAGATCATTTAATAAACCCTCAAAGGGCTACGGCAAAGCGTGACCCCCCCCACCGAGTGGTTAAGCCGCTGCCCTGAGGATACACCACAACTAGTTGGAAATAATAAGATATGGGTAAGACAAAGAATTATTCCGTTTTAATAACTAATTTTGTACTTACTGTCGAGGAATTATGGAGCCTGATTAACTTTCACCAAAGGTGTACCTGATGTACTTTCCATTGTTTCTAATTTTTCATTAAAATAGTGTGATATCTTCATATTCACGTGCTGTTTTAAATAATCGCAACTAAGATTGTGCAATAAAGTAAATATGGTTTTTGATCCCCTCTAGTACCCCAAGAAGTATCAAACAAATGTCCAGAACTGTATGTCACAGGCTTGTGTTCATTGACGTTTTTTCCATGGTCCTAACACCCCCGTCCTGACTATGTAAGCACAGAGAAAAAAACACCCCAAGTGTGAAGCTAGGTAGACTTATGTAATGCCTTACCGTTTTTGGTCCCCGTACATGCAGTTCCAAAAGGTTTGCTGCCATCATTTTGAGGTCCTCCCGGTGTTAAATTTGGTTACAAATTTTTGTTGGCAGCGTGTGTTGACAATGGTTGTCTAATTTCACATGTTGGGGCAATGAACCTATTTGATTGGTAGCACCAAGTAGGGGTACCCTTGTTACAAGCTAAAGCCCCCCGAACCCATCTTATGGATAGGCGATTACCCCCCCCCCCCCCAACCCCCTTCTCGCCCACATTGATTGATATATGTTACCCCTTACACATTTGCATCAGTAATTAAAGCCTTGGTGCACCTTAACAGTTGTAAAATCGACAAAAAGTCTGAGGGTGTCACAGCAAAATCCGAAGAGTAATTATAACCCCATTTAAGTTCACCCCCACCCCCCCCCCACCCCTAAACATGTGTGGTGACACTGTCATATAGTATCGTTTGCCGTAAAAGGAATTTGTAGACCCTTGCACCAAATGTTTAGTTCCAACCAAGTTGTTTCCAAAAGAAAGGTTAACGTGGATTTTATTTTCCCTAAAGTGGAGTCTACATTAGGTCTCAGAGGTAAAATATTAAGGAGGGAAAAAGGGCGTGAATGATTGGGTGGATGTCCTGGATATTAGTTGTGCACCGAAAGTCCGTGTTTTACTAATAGTCCAGTCCCCTGGGATTTTGTTAGTCATCCCGGAATGTTTATGTAACTCACTGGGGGTGATTTGCTCCCCGGTCACATAATAATTTCCGGGGAGGGGTTGCTTTTGCTTTGTACTAAATGTTTGGTCCCCTAAAGGAAGGCCGATTTGTTATTTCTTTTCAATTTTACGGAATTAAACGCATTGTTTTGTTTTTTTGTTTTTAGGTAATTGTTGTCCTCATTAAGTTTATGCTCCATATTGCTAAACCCTTCAAAATTTGTGTTAGTGGGAGTAATAGTGTTCAATAGTTTGTGCCTGCCTCACTTTATTTAGGAAAGGGAGCTCATGGAATCTTTTGTTCGGACCTTAAAAAAACCCCCCCCTTAAAGGCCCGGAGGGTTTGGAGTTATCAGACCCATCCACCTATAATGGACCGGCCTGGACTGTGGGTGGTGTGTAGGTTTCTAAAACATGTCATGACACTAGCATTCGAGGAGCGTCTGTTGTTGCTAAGGACTAGAGTTTACTAACTGGTAACTTGGTTCCCACGGGCAGTTCACGGGATGGTGTTGGTGGGGGGGGGGCGACTGGGGGGTCAATCCAGGGGCCATCTGGGGGGAGGCTTATGAGGAATTTTATGGGGGCTAGGCCAGCCCAATAATAAATTTATCTGGCAGGGGGTGCGGTGAATAAATACTAGAGTTATAATAACTAAGTTGTCATCCAAGAATTTGAAATGGGTGGTTTCTCAAAATAAATTCCCTTGGGTATTGATTAATAAGGTTTGTGTTCCCCCTATGGACTTTTCATTAGAAGAACTTTTTTTTATAACTGTTACAATGTCATACCCATTTATAGTAAATATTGGTCCCCAAAACCAAAATAAAATTATAAATTACTATTCATTATAATTTTTATTAATATATAACTAATAATATAAAAGACCCCTTCAGTCATAACTGACTATGGGAATGCGCCCCTGAGGTGACAGCCCTCAGCTGCTTATTTTCCTGGTGCTCCTTTCGACGTTTTCACCTCACCTCTGCTTCTTGTGTGAGCCTCTCTTGCCCAATCTGAGGTGGTGCCGTAAATAGCATCGCCACTTAGTGCGATCGCAGCTTCATCCTCCCATGTTGCTGGATCCATGTCCAGTGCCCTCATATCTCTCTTGCACACATCTTTGAACCTCAGCTGTGGTCGCCCAACTGTTCTCTTGCCATCTGCTAATTGTCCGTAGAAGATATCTTTTGGGATGCGACCATCTTCCATGCGGCGAACATGGCCAAAGCCAGCGAAGTCTGCGCTGTCTAAGCAGCGTATACATACTTTGAAGGCCAGCACGTGACAACACCTCGACATTTGTCACTTTATCTTTCCACGAGATGCCGAGGATGCGGCGTAGACACCGCAAATGGAAGGTATTGAGCCTTCTTTCTTGCTTAGCATAGGTCGTCCAGGTCTCGCTGCCATATAGGAGTGTGCTGGTGACGCAGGCATTATATACCGCAGCTTTGGTCTTCAGTGTGAGTTTAGAGTTTCCCCAAACACGCGATGTGAGGCGGGCAAAGGTAGCTGCAGCTTTGCCAATGCGGCTGTCGATTTCTGTATCCAGTGAGAGTTTGTCATTGATGGTAGACCCTAGGTTGTGAAGTGGTGCACCACTGCCAATTCATAGTTATCGATAGTGATAACTGGTGCAGCACCCACATCCTGACTCAGCACATTCGTTTTCTTTAGACTTATTGTGAGGCCAAAGTCCTTGCATGCTTTAGTGAAGCGATTCATCAAGCTCTGAAGCTCCTGTTGGCTTGAGTGACGACTGCAGCATCATCAGCGAACAACAAGTCTCTTATAGTGACCCTTCTGATTTTTGTTTTTGCCTTCAGCCTTGAAAGATTAAACAGACGGCCATCTGACCTAGTGTGAAGGCATATTCCTTCAGTTTGCATCTCTGAATGCATGTTTCAAGAGTAAGGCAAAGAAGATTCCGAAGAGGGTCGGAGCCAGAACACAGCCTTGTTTAACGCCACTTCGTATATCAAAAGGCTGTGACGTACTTCCAGCATATTGGACTGTTCCTTCAATGCCGTCATGGAATGACTTTATCATTTCCAGCATTTTTAGAAGGCAGCCTATTTTCAGGAGTTTTAAAGAGTCCATCCCTACTAACCAGGTCGAATGCTTTTGTGAGGGTCTATATAAGGCGATATATAATGGTCCCCCTTTATCTTGCTCTCCACTCTCTTGATTTTTCCTGAAGACTGGCTACAGGAGAGAGAAGATAGATCATGTCTGTTTTGTTGATTTGATCTGCCAGCTCGGAATCCACTCACTGTGGTGCCTAGCATGGATTACTATGCGCTCAGCTAACTTGTGTAGTCGCATTAAATGACACTTTATTTTGGCAAAAACTTATACCAACAATACTAAAAGAAGAGAGATGCCTTCTGTAGTTTAGGGGTGGGGGGGGATTGCAATCACTATCTGTGTCTCCCGTTTTAATTTTATACAGTGTTTACAATCTTGGCATCTCGTCATGTCTTGAGAGGACTAGTTGTCTCTTCCAGCACTGAGCACTGCATCCTATTGCAGGGGGAAAATGTAAGTAGCGTGCTCTTTACAGCATTTGATTAAATCAGGAGGGAATCCGCCATCACTGCCCTGGTGTTTCGGCCAGAATGGCCCCATGTATTAATTGCTTAAGCATTACCTTAATGTAGGTACGGTTTCAGGACCTCACTGAAGTCGCAGTGACTAGATATTGACAGCATCAAGGGAGCTTGCAGGTCCGTTAACGGGTCTAGATACTATTGGTAAAGTCAGAGTAGTGTCTGATCTACCTTCCATTGCTAACTTATGGTTAGTCATACATACCGTAGTACGTTTAATACTAGCTTTGCTGACTTCTTAAATGGGATGGCACGAGCTTTTATAAATACGAGCATTACAAATTGTCTTATGCTGTAAAATGCCAGCTCATATTGTGCAGCACTCACAGAGTTGATCCCCACTACCCCAAATCCTTACTTCTAAATAATCCAAATAACATACTAAATTAAATCACTTAAAACCTATATCAAAACCAACCAAAACCCACCCCCCCCCACC
>JAMPIV010000748.1:0-53678 GCA_024509875.1 Oreohelix idahoensis | reverse complement strand
AAGAGTACCCCACCGACGTCTTGGAGTGTGTCGGAAGACCCGAAAGCGGTGTCGGAAGGGGTCGAAGGACCCGAATGTAGTTTCGGAACGTCCCGGAGGACCAGAATGGGGTGTCGGAGGACCCGAATGGGGTGTCAGAATGTGGTGGGGGAGTACCCGAAATGCGGTGCCGGAGTGTGTAAGAGTACCCCACCGACGTTTTGGGGTGTCGGATAACCCGAAAGCGGTGTCGGAAGGGGTCGAAGGACCCGAATGTAGTTTCGGAACGTCCCGGAGGACCAGAATGGGGTGTCGGAGGACCCGAATGGGGTGTCAGAATGTGGTGGGGGAGTACCCGAAATGCGGTGCCGGAGTGTGTAAGAGTACGCCACCGACGTTTTGGAGTGTGTCGGATAACCCGAAAGCGGTGTCGGAAGGGGTCGAAGGACCCGAATGTAGTTTCGGAACGTCCCGGAGGACCAGAATGGGGTGTCGGAGGACCCGAATGGGGTGTCAGAATGTGGTGGGGGAGTACCCGAAATGCGGTGCCGGAGTGTGTAAGAGTACGCCACCGACGTTTTGGAGTGTGTCGGATAACCCGAAAGCGGTGTCGGAAGGGGTCGAAGGACCCGAATGTAGTTTCGGAACGTCCCGGAGGACCAGAATGGGGTGTCGGAGGACCCGAATGGGGTGTCAGAATGTGGTGGGGGAGTACCCAAAATGCGGTGCCGGAGTGTGTAAGAGTACCCCACCGACGTTTTGGAGTGTGTCGGATAACCCGAAAGCGGTGTCGGAAGGGGTCGAAGGACCCGAATGTAGTTTCGGAACGTCCCGGAGGACCAGAATGGGGTGTCGGAGGACCCGAATGGGGTGTCAGAATGTGGTGGGGGAGTACCCGAAATGCGGTGCCGGAGTGTGTAAGAGTACCCCACCGACGTTTTGGAGTGTGTCGGAAGACCCGAAAGCGGTGTCGGAAGGGGTCGAAGGACCCGAATGTAGTTTCGGAACGTCCCGGAGGACCAGAATGGGGTGTCGGAGGACCCGAATGGGGTGTCAGAATGTGGTGGGGGAGTACCCGAAATGCGGTGCCGGAGTGTGTAAGAGTACGCCACCGACGTTTTGGAGTGTGTCGGATAACCCGAAAGCGGTGTCGGAAGGGGTCGAAGGACCCGAATGTAGTTTCGGAACGTCCCGGAGGACCAGAATGGGTGTCGGAGGACCCGAATGGGGTGTCAGAATGTGGTGGGGGAGTACCCGAAATGCGGTGCCGGAGTGTGTAAGAGTACGCCACCGACGTTTTGGAGTGTGTCGGATAACCCGAAAGCGGTGTCGGAAGGGGTCGAAGGACCCGAATGTAGTTTCGGAACGTCCCGGAGGACCAGAATGGGGTGTCGGAGGACCCGAATGGGGTGTCAGAATGTGGTGGGGGAGTACCCGAAATGCGGTGCCGGAGTGTGTAAGAGTACCCCACCGACGTTTTGGAGTGTGTCGGATAACCCGAAAGCGGTGTCGGAAGGGGTCGAAGGACCCGAATGTAGTTTCGGAACGTCCCGGAGGACCAGAATGGGGTGTCGGAGGACCCGAATGGGGTGTCAGAATGTGGTGGGGGAGTACCCGAAATGCGGTGCCGGAGTGTGTAAGAGTAGCCACCGACGTTTTGGAGTGTGTCGGATAACCCGAAAGCGGTGTCGGAAGGGGTCGAAGGACCCGAATGTAGTTCGGAACGTCCCGGAGGACCAGAATGGGGTGTCGGAGGACCCGAATGGGGTGTCAGAATGTGGTGGGGGAGTACCCGAAATGCGGTGCCGGAGTGTGTAAGAGTACCCCACCGACGTTTTGGAGTGTGTCGGATAACCCGAAAGCGGTGTCGGAAGGGGTCGAAGGACCCGAATGTAGTTTCGGAACGTCCCGGAGGACCAGAATGGGGTGTCGGAGGACCCGAATGGGGTGTCAGAATGTGGTGGGGGAGTACCCGAAATGCGGTGCCGGAGTGTGTAAGAGTACGCCACCGACGTTTTGGAGTGTGTCGGATAACCCGAAAGCGGTGTCGGAAGGGGTCGAAGGACCCGAATGTAGTTTCGGAACGTCCCGGAGGACCAGAATGGGGTGTCGGAGGACCCGAATGGGGTGTCAGAATGTGGTGGGGGAGTACCCGAAATGCGGTGCCGGAGTGTGTAAGAGTACCCCACCGACGTTTTGGAGTGTGTCGGATAACCCGAAAGCGGTGTCGGAAGGGGTCGAAGGACCCGAATGTAGTTTCGGAACGTCCCGGAGGACCAGAATGGGGTGTCGGAGGACCCGAATGGGGTGTCAGAATGTGGTGGGGGGGGAGTACCCGAAATGCGGTGCCGGAGTGTGTAAGAGTACCCCACCGACGTTTTGGAGTGTGTCGGATAACCCGAAAGCGGTGTCGGAAGGGGTCGAAGGACCCGAATGTAGTTTCGGAACGTCCCGGAGGACCAGAATGGGGTGTCGGAGGACCCGAATGGGGTGTCAGAATGTGGTGGGGGAGTACCCGAAATGCGGTGCCGGAGTGTGTAAGAGTACCCCACCGACGTTTTGGAGTGTGTCGGATAACCCGAAAGCGGTGTCGGAAGGGGTCGAAGGACCCGAATGTAGTTTCGGAACGTCCCGGAGGACCAGAATGGGGTGTCGGAGGACCCGAATGGGGTGTCAGAATGTGGTGGGGGAGTACCCGAAATGCGGTGCCGGAGTGTGTAAGAGTACCCCACCGACGTTTTGGAGTGTGTCGGATAACCCGAAAGCGGTGTCGGAAGGGGTCGAAGGACCCGAATGTAGTTTCGGAACGTCCCGGAGGACCAGAATGGGGTGTCGGAGGACCCGAATGGGGTGTCAGAATGTGGTGGGGGAGTACCCGAAATGCGGTGCCGGAGTGTGTAAGAGTACCCCACCGACGTTTTGGAGTGTGTCGGATAACCCGAAAGCGGTGTCGGAAGGGGTCGAAGGACCCGAATGTAGTTTCGGAACGTCCCGGAGGACCAGAATGGGGTGTCGGAGGACCCGAATGGGGTGTCAGAATGTGGTGGGGGAGTACCCGAAATGCGGTGCCGGAGTGTGTAAGAGTACCCCACCGACGTTTTGGAGTGTGTCGGATAACCCGAAAGCGGTGTCGGAAGGGGTCGAAGGACCCGAATGTAGTTTTGAACGTCCCGGAGGACCAGAATGGGGTGTCGGAGGACCCGAATGGGGTGTCAGAATGTGGTGGGGGAGTACCCGAAATGCGGTGCCGGAGTGTGTAAGAGTACCCCACCGACGTTTTGGAGTGTGTCGGATAACCCGAAAGCGGTGTCGGAAGGGGTCGAAGGACCCGAATGTAGTTTCGGAACGTCCCGGAGGACCAGAATGGGGTGTCGGAGGACCCGAATGGGGTGTCAGAATGTGGTGGGGGAGTACCCGAAATGCGGTGCCGGAGTGTGTAAGAGTACGCCACCGACGTTTTGGAGTGTGTCGGATAACCCGAAAGCGGTGTCGGAAGGGGTCGAAGGACCCGAATGTAGTTTCGGAACGTCCCGGAGGACCAGAATGGGGTGTCGGAGGACCCGAATGGGGTGTCAGAATGTGGTGGGGGAGTACCCGAAATGCGGTGCCGGAGTGTGTAAGAGTACCCCACCGACGTTTTGGAGTGTGTCGGATAACCCGAAAGCGGTGTCGGAAGGGGTCGAAGGACCCGAATGTAGTTTCGGAACGTCCCGGAGGACCAGAATGGGGTGTCGGAGGACCCGAATGGGGTGTCAGAATGTGGTGGGGGAGTACCCGAAATGCGGTGCCGGAGTGTGTAAGAGTACCCCACCGACGTTTTGGAGTGTGTCGGATAACCCGAAAGCGGTGTCGGAAGGGGTCGAAGGACCCGAATGTAGTTTCGGAACGTCCCGGAGGACCAGAATGGGGTGTCGGAGGACCCGAATGGGGTGTCAGAATGTGGTGGGGGAGTACCCGAAATGCGGTGCCGGAGTGTGTAAGAGTACGCCACCGACGTTTTGGAGTGTGTCGGATAACCCGAAAGCGGTGTCGGAAGGGGTCGAAGGACCCGAATGTAGTTTCGGAACGTCCCGGAGGACCAGAATGGGGTGTCGGAGGACCCGAATGGGGTGTCAGAATGTGGTGGGGGAGTACCCGAAATGCGGTGCCGGAGTGTGTAAGAGTACCCCACCGACGTTTTGGAGTGTGTCGGATAACCCGTAAACGGTGTCGGAAGGGGTCGAAGGACCCGAATGTAGTTTCGGAACGTCCCGGAGGACCAGAATGGGGTGTCGGAGGACCCGAATGGGGTGTCAGAATGTGGTGGGGGGGGTACCCGAAATGCGGTGCCGGAGTGTGTGTAAGAGTACCCCACCGACGTTTTGGAGTGTGTCGGATAACCCGAAAGCGGTGTCGGAAGGGGTCGAAGGACCCGAATGTAGTTTCGGAACGTCCCGGAGGACCAGAATGGGGTGTCGGAGGACCCGAATGGGGTGTCAGAATGTGGTGGGGGAGTACCCGAAATGCGGTGCCGGAGTGTGTAAGAGTACGCCACCGACGTTTTGGAGTGTGTCGGATAACCCGAAAGCGGTGTCGGAAGGGGTCGAAGGACCCGAATGTAGTTTCGGAACGTCCCGGAGGACCAGAATGGGGTGTCGGAGGACCCGAATGGGGTGTCAGAATGTGGTGGGGGAGTACCCGAAATGCGGTGCCGGAGTGTGTAAGAGTACCCCACCGACGTTTTGGAGTGTGTCGGATAACCCGAAAGCGGTGTCGGAAGGGGTCGAAGGACCCGAATGTAGTTTCGGAACGTCCCGGAGGACCAGAATGGGGTGTCGGAGGACCCGAATGGGGTGTCAGAATGTGGTGGGGGAGTACCCGAAATGCGGTGCCGGAGTGTGTAAGAGTACCCCACCGACGTTTTGGAGTGTGTCGGATAACCCGAAAGCGGTGTCGGAAGGGGTCGAAGGACCCGAATGTAGTTTCGGAACGTCCCGGAGGACCAGAATGGGGTGTCGGAGGACCCGAATGGGGTGTCAGAATGTGGTGGGGGAGTACCCGAAATGCGGTGCCGGAGTGTGTAAGAGTACCCACCGACGTTTTGGAGTGTGTCGGATAACCCGAAAGCGGTGTCGGAAGGGGTCGAAGGACCCGAATGTAGTTTCGGAACGTCCCGGAGGACCAGAATGGGGTGTCGGAGGACCCGAATGGGGTGTCAGAATGTGGTGGGGGAGTACCCGAAATGCGGTGCCGGAGTGTGTAAGAGTACCCCACCGACGTTTTGGAGTGTGTCGGATAACCCGAAAGCGGTGTCGGAAGGGGTCGAAGGACCCGAATGTAGTTTCGGAACGTCCCGGAGGACCAGAATGGGGTGTCGGAGGACCCGAATGGGGTGTCAGAATGTGGTGGGGGAGTACCCGAAATGCGGTGCCGGAGTGTGTAAGAGTACCCCACCGACGTTTTGGAGTGTGTCGGATAACCCGAAAGCGGTGTCGGAAGGGGTCGAAGGACCCGAATGTAGTTTCGGAACGTCCCGGAGGACCAGAATGGGGTGTCGGAGGACCCGAATGGGGTGTCAGAATGTGGTGGGGGAGTACCCGAAATGCGGTGCCGGAGTGTGTAAGAGTACGCCACCGACGTTTTGGAGTGTGTCGGATAACCCGAAAGCGGTGTCGGAAGGGGTCGAAGGACCCGAATGTAGTTTCGGAACGTCCCGGAGGAGGACCAGAATGGGGTGTCGGAGGACCCGAATGGGGTGTCAGAATGTGGTGGGGGGGTACCCGAAATGCGGTGCCGGAGTGTGTAAGAGTACGCCACCGACGTTTTGGAGTGTGTCGGATAACCCGAAAGCGGTGTCGGAAGGGGTCGAAGGACCCGAATGTAGTTTCGGAACGTCCCGGAGGACCAGAATGGGGTGTCGGAGGACCCGAATGGGGTGTCAGAATGTGGTGGGGGAGTACCCGAAATGCGGTGCCGGAGTGTGTAAGAGTACCCCACCGACGTTTTGGAGTGTGTCGGATAACCCGAAAGCGGTGTCGGAAGGGGTCGAAGGACCCGAATGTAGTTTCGGAACGTCCCGGAGGACCAGAATGGGGTGTCGGAGGACCCGAATGGGGTGTCAGAATGTGGTGGGGGAGTACCCGAAATGCGGTGCCGGAGTGTGTAAGAGTACCCCACCGACGTTTTGGAGTGTGTCGGATAACCCGAAAGCGGTGTCGGAAGAAGTCGAAGGACCCGAATGTAGTTTCGGAACGTCCCGGAGGACCAGAATGGGGTGTCGGAGGACCCGAATGGGGTGTCAGAATGTGGTGGGGGAGTACCCGAAATGCGGTGCCGGAGTGTGTAAGAGTACGCCACCGACGTTTTGGAGTGTGTCGGATAACCCGAAAGCGGTGTCGGAAGGGGTCGAAGGACCCGAATGTAGTTTCGGAACGTCCCGGAGGACCAGAATGGGGTGTCGGAGGACCCGAATGGGGTGTCAGAATGTGGTGGGGGAGTACCCGAAATGCGGTGCCGGAGTGTGTAAGAGTACGCCACCGACGTTTTGGAGTGTGTCGGATAACCCGAAAGCGGTGTCGGAAGGGGTCGAAGGACCCGAATGTAGTTTCGGAACGTCCCGGAGGACCAGAATGGGGTGTCGGAGGACCCGAATGGGGTGTCAGAATGTGGTGGGGGAGTACCCGAAATGCGGTGCCGGAGTGTGTAAGAGTACCCCCCCACCGACGTTTTGGAGTGTGTCGGATAACCCGAAAGCGGTGTCGGAAGGGGTCGAAGGACCCGAATGTAGTTTCGGAACGTCCCGGAGGACCAGAATGGGGTGTCGGAGGACCCGAATGGGGTGTCAGAATGTGGTGGGGGAGTACCCGAAATGCGGTGCCGGAGTGTGTAAGAGTACCCCACCGACGTTTTGGAGTGTGTCGGATAACCCGAAAGCGGTGTCGGAAGGGGTCGAAGGACCCGAATGTAGTTTCGGAACGTCCCGGAGGACCAGAATGGGGTGTCGGAGGACCCGAATGGGGTGTCAGAATGTGGTGGGGGAGTACCCGAAATGCGGTGCCGGAGTGTGTAAGAGTACGCCACCGACGTTTTGGAGTGTGTCGGATAACCCGAAAGCGGTGTCGGAAGGGGTCGAAGGACCCGAATGTAGTTTCGGAACGTCCCGGAGGACCAGAATGGGGTGTCGGAGGACCCGAATGGGGTGTCAGAATGTGGTGTGGGAGTACCCGAAATGCGGTGCCGGAGTGTGTAAGAGTACCCCACCGACGTTTTGGAGTGTGTCGGATAACCCGAAAGCGGTGTCGGAAGGGGTCGAAGGACCCGAATGTAGTTTCGGAACGTCCCGGAGGACCAGAATGGGGTGTCGGAGGACCCGAATGGGGTGTCAGAATGTGGTGGGGGAGTACCCGAAATGCGGTGCCGGAGTGTGTAAGAGTACCCCACCGACGTTTTGGAGTGTGTCGGATAACCCGAAAGCGGTGTCGGAAGGGGTCGAAGGACCCGAATGTAGTTTCGGAACGTCCCGGAGGACCAGAATGGGGTGTCGGAGGACCCGAATGGGGTGTCAGAATGTGGTGGGGGAGTACCCGAAATGCGGTGCCGGAGTGTGTAAGAGTACCCCACCGACGTTTTGGAGTGTGTCGGATAACCCGAAAGCGGTGTCGGAGGGGGTCGAAGGACCCGAATGTAGTTTCGAAACGTCCCGGAGGACCAGAATGAATGTTGGAGGACCCGAATGGGGTGTCAGAATGTGGTGGGGGAGTACCCGAAATGCGGTGCCGGAGTGTGTAAGAGTACCCCACCGACGTTTTGGAGTGTGTCGGATAACCCGAAAGCGGTGTCGGAAGGGGTCGAAGGACCCGAATGTAGTTTCGGAACGTCCCGGAGGACCAGAATGGGGTGTCGGAGGACCCGAATGGGGTGTCAGAATGTGGTGGGGGAGTACCCGAAATGCGGTGCCGGAGTGTGTAAGAGTACGCCACCGACGTTTTGGAGTGTGTCGGATAACCCGAAAGCGGTGTCGGAAGGGGTCGAAGGACCCGAATGTAGTTTCGGAACGTCCCGGAGGACCAGAATGGGGTGTCGGAGGACCCGAATGGGGTGTCAGAATGTGGTGGGGGAGTAGTACCCGAAATGCGGTGCCGGAGTGTGTAAGAGTACCCCACCGACGTTTTGGAGTGTGTCGGATAACCCGAAAGCGGTGTCGGAAGGGGTCGAAGGACCCGAATGTAGTTTCGGAACGTCCCGGAGGACCAGAATGGGGTGTCGGAGGACCCGAATGGGGTGTCAGAATGTGGTGGGGGAGTACCCGAAATGCGGTGCCGGAGTGTGTAAGAGTACGCCACCGACGTTTTGGAGTGTGTCGGATAACCCGAAAGCGGTGTCGGAAGGGGTCGAAGGACCCGAATGAATGTAGTTTCGGAACGTCCCGGAGGACCAGAATGGGGTGTCGGAGGACCCGAATGGGGTGTCAGAATGTGGTGGGGGAGTACCCGAAATGCGGTGCCGGAGTGTGTAAGAGTACGCCACCGACGTTTTGGAGTGTGTCGGATAACCCGAAAGCGGTGTCGGAAGGGGTCGAAGGACCCGAATGTAGTTTCGGAACGTCCCGGAGGACCAGAATGGGGTGTCGGAGGACCCGAATGGGGTGTCAGAATGTGGTGGGGGAGTACCCGAAATGCGGTGCCGGAGTGTGTAAGAGTACGCCACCGACGTTTTGGAGTGTGTCGGATAACCCGAAAGCGGTGTCGGAAGGGGTCGAAGGACCCGAATGTAGTTTCGGAACGTCCCGGAGGACCAGAATGGGGTGTCGGAGGACCCGAATGGGGTGTCAGAATGTGGTGGGGGAGTACCCGAAATGCGGTGCCGGAGTGTGTAAGAGTACCCCACCGACGTTTTGGAGTGTGTCGGATAACCCGAAAGCGGTGTCGGAAGGGGTCGAAGGACCCGAATGTAGTTTCGGAACGTCCCGGAGGACCAGAATGGGGTGTCGGAGGACCCGAATGGGGTGTCAGAATGTGGTGGGGGAGTACCCGAAATGCGGTGCCGGAGTGTGTAAGAGTACCCCACCGACGTTTTGGAGTGTGTCGGATAACCCGAAAGCGGTGTCGGAAGGGGTCGAAGGACCCGAATGTAGTTTCGGAACGTCCCGGAGGACCAGAATGGGGTGTCGGAGGACCCGAATGGGGTGTCAGAATGTGGTGGGGGAGTACCCGAAATGCGGTGCCGGAGTGTGTAAGAGTACGCCACCGACCGACGTTTTGGAGTGTGTCGGATAACCCGAAAGCGGTGTCGGAAGGGGTCGAAGGACCCGAATGTAGTTTCGGAACGTCCCGGAGGACCAGAATGGGGTGTCGGAGGACCCGAATGGGGTGTCAGAATGTGGTGGGGGAGTACCCGAAATGCGGTGCCGGAGTGTGTAAGAGTACCCCACCGACGTTTTGGAGTGTGTCGGATAACCCGAAAGCGGTGTCGGAAGGGGTCGAAGGACCCGAATGTAGTTTCGGAACGTCCCGGAGGACCAGAATGGGGTGTCGGAGGACCCGAATGGGGTGTCAGAATGTGGTGGGGGAGTACCCGAAATGCGGTGCCGGAGTGTGTAAGAGTACCCCAAAGAGTACCCCACCGACGTTTTGGAGTGTGTCGGATAACCCGAAAGCGGTGTCGGAAGGGGTCGAAGGACCCGAATGTAGTTTCGGAACGTCCCGGAGGACCAGAATGGGGTGTCGGGGACCCGAATGGGGTGTCAGAATGTGGTGGGGGAGTACCCGAAATGCGGTGCCGGAGTGTGTAAGAGTACGCCACCGACGTTTTGGAGTGTGTCGGATAACCCGAAAGCGGTGTCGGAAGGGGTCGAAGGACCCGAATGTAGTTTCGGAACGTCCCGGAGGACCAGAATGGGGTGTCGGAGGACCCGAATGGGGTGTCAGAATGTGGTGGGGGAGTACCCGAAATGCGGTGCCGGAGTGTGTAAGAGTACGCCACCGACGTTTTGGAGTGTGTCGGATAACCCGAAAGCGGTGTCGGAAGGGGTCGAAGGACCCGAATGTAGTTTCGGAACGTCCCGGAGGACCAGAATGGGGTGTCGGAGGACCCGAATGGGGTGTCAGAATGTGGTGGGGGAGTACCCGAAATGCGGTGCCGGAGTGTGTAAGAGTACCCCACCGACGTTTTGGAGTGTGTCGGATAACCCGAAAGCGGTGTCGGAAGGGGTCGAAGGACCCGAATGTGTTTCGGAACGTCCCGGAGGACCAGAATGGGGTGTCGGAGGACCCGAATGGGGTGTCAGAATGTGGTGGGGGAGTACCCGAAATGCGGTGCCGGAGTGTGTAAGAGTACCCCACCGACGTTTTGGAGTGTGTCGGAGAACCCGAAAGCGGTGTCGGAAGGGGTCGAAGGACCCGAATGTAGTTTCGGAACGTCCCGGAGGACCAGAATGGGGTGTCGGAGGACCCGAATGGGGTGTCAGAATGTGGTGGGGGAGTACCCGAAATGCGGTGCCGGAGTGTGTAAGAGTACCCCACCGACGTTTTGGAGTGTGTCGGATAACCCGAAAGCGGTGTCGGAAGGGGTCGAAGGACCCGAATGTAGTTTCGGAACGTCCCGGAGGACCAGAATGGGGTGTCGGAGGACCCGAATGGGGTGTCAGAATGTGGTGGGGGAGTACCCGAAATGCGGTGCCGGAGTGTGTAAGAGTACCCCCACCGACGTTTTGGAGTGTGTCGGAAGACCCGAAAGCGGTGTCGGAAGGGGTCGAAGGACCCGAATGTAGTTTCGGAACGTCCCGGAGGACCAGAATGGGGTGTCGGAGGACCCGAATGGGGTGTCAGAATGTGGTGGGGGAGTACCCGAAATGCGGTGCCGGAGTGTGTAAGAGTACCCACCGACGTTTTGGAGTGTGTCGGATAACCCGAAAGCGGTGTCGGAAGGGGTCGAAGGACCCGAATGTAGTTTCGGAACGTCCCGGAGGACCAGAATGGGGTGTCGGAGGACCCGAATGGGGTGTCAGAATGTGGTGGGGGAGTACCCGAAATGCGGTGCCGGAGTGTGTAAGAGTACGCCACCGACGTTTTGGAGTGTGTCGGATAACCCGAAAGCGGTGTCGGAAGGGGTCGAAGGACCCGAATGTAGTTTCGGAACGTCCCGGAGGACCAGAATGGGGTGTCGGAGGACCCGAATGGGGTGTCAGAATGTGGTGGGGGGTACCCGAAATGCGGTGCCGGAGTGTGTAAGAGTACCCCACCGACGTTTTGGAGTGTGTCGGATAACCCGAAAGCGGTGTCGGAAGGGGTCGAAGGACCCGAATGTAGTTTCGGAACGTCCCGGAGGACCAGAATGGGGTGTCGGAGGACCCGAATGGGGTGTCAGAATGTGGTGGGGGAGTACCCGAAATGCGGTGCCGGAGTGTGTAAGAGTACGCCACCGACGTTTTGGAGTGTGTCGGATAACCCGAAAGCGGTGTCGGAAGGGGTCGAAGGACCCGAATGTAGTTTCGGAACGTCCCGGAGGACCAGAATGGGGTGTCGGAGGACCCGAATGGGGTGTCAGAATGTGGTGGGGGAGTACCCGAAATGCGGTGCCGGAGTGTGTAAGAGTACGCCACCGACGTTTTGGAGTGTGTCGGATAACCCGAAAGCGGTGTCGGAAGGGGTCGAAGGACCCGAATGTAGTTTCGGAACGTCCCGGAGGACCAGAATGGGGTGTCGGAGGACCCGATGGGGTGTCAGAATGTGGTGGGGGAGTACCCGAAATGCGGTGCCGGAGTGTGTAAGAGTACCCCACCGACGTTTTGGAGTGTGTCGGATAACCCGAAAGCGGTGTCGGAAGGGGTCGAAGGACCCGAATGTAGTTTCGGAACGTCCCGGAGGACCAGAATGGGGTGTCGGAGGACCCGAATGGGGTGTCAGAATGTGGTGGGGGAGTACCCGAAATGCGGTGCCGGAGTGTGTAAGAGTACGCCACCGACGTTTTGGAGTGTGTCGGATAACCCGAAAGCGGTGTCGGAAGGGGTCGAAGGACCCGAATGTAGTTTCGGAACGTCCCGGAGGACCAGAATGGGGTGTCGGAGGACCCGAATGGGGTGTCAGAATGTGGTGGGGGGGAGTACCCGAAATGCGGTGCCGGAGTGTGTAAGAGTACCCCACCGACGTTTTGGAGTGTGTCGGATAACCCGAAAGCGGTGTCGGAAGGGGTCGAAGGACCCGAATGTAGTTTCGGAACGTCCCGGAGGACCAGAATGGGGTGTCGGAGGACCCGAATGGGGTGTCAGAATGTGGTGGGGGAGTACCCGAAATGCGGTGCCGGAGTGTGTAAGAGTACGCCACCGACGTTTTGGAGTGTGTCGGATAACCCGAAAGCGGTGTCGGAAGGGGTCGAAGGACCCGAATGTAGTTTCGGAACGTCCCGGAGGACCAGAATGGGGTGTCGGAGGACCCGAATGGGGTGTCAGAATGTGGTGGGGGAGTACCCGAAATGCGGTGCCGGAGTGTGTAAGAGTACCCCACCGACGTTTTGGAGTGTGTCGGATAACCCGAAAGCGGTGTCGGAAGGGGTCGAAGGACCCGAATGTAGTTTCGGAACGTCCCGGAGGACCAGAATGGGGTGTCGGAGGACCCGAATGGGGTGTCAGAATGTGGTGGGGGAGTACCCGAAATGCGGTGCCGGAGTGTGTAAGAGTACCCCACCGACGTTTTGGAGTGTGTCGGATAACCCGAAAGCGGTGTCGGAAGGGGTCGAAGGACCCGAATGTAGTTTCGGAACGTCCCGGAGGACCAGAATGGGGTGTCGGAGGACCCGAATGGGGTGTCAGAATGTGGTGGGGGAGTACCCGAAATGCGGTGCCGGAGTGTGTAAGAGTACCCCACCGACGTTTTTGGAGTGTGTCGGATAACCCGAAAGCGGTGTCGGAAGGGGTCGAAGGACCCGAATGTAGTTTCGGAACGTCCCGGAGGACCAGAATGGGGTGTCGGAGGACCCGAATGGGGTGTCAGAATGTGGTGGGGGGGTACCCGAAATGCGGTGCCGGAGTGTGTAAGAGTACCCCACCGACGTTTTGGAGTGTGTCGGATAACCCGAAAGCGGTGTCGGAAGGGGTCGAAGGACCCGAATGTAGTTTCGGAACGTCCCGGAGGACCAGAATGGGGTGTCGGAGGACCCGAATGGGGTGTCAGAATGTGGTGGGGGAGTACCCGAAATGCGGTGCCGGAGTGTGTAAGAGTACGCCACCGACGTTTTGGAGTGTGTCGGATAACCCGAAAGCGGTGTCGGAAGGGGTCGAAGGACCCGAATGTAGTTTCGGAACGTCCCGGAGGACCAGAATGGGGTGTCGGAGGACCCGAATGGGGTGTCAGAATGTGGTGGGGGAGTACCCGAAATGCGGTGCCGGAGTGTGTAAGAGTACGCCACCGACGTTTTGGAGTGTGTCGGATAACCCGAAAGCGGTGTCGGAAGGGGTCGAAGGACCCGAATGTAGTTTTGAACGTCCAGGAGGACCAGAATGGGGTGTCGGAGGACCCGAATGGGGTGTCAGAATGTGGTGGGGGAGTACCCGAAATGCGGTGCCGGAGTGTGTAAGAGTACCCCACCGACGTTTTGGAGTGTGTCGGATAACCCGAAAGCGGTGTCGGAAGGGGTCGAAGGACCCGAATGTAGTTTCGGAACGTCCCGGAGGACCAGAATGGGGTGTCGGAGGACCCGAATGGGGTGTCAGAATGTGGTGGGGGAGTACCCGAAATGCGGTGCCGGAGTGTGTAAGAGTACCCCACCGACGTTTTGGAGTGTGTCGGAAGACCCGAAAGCGGTGTCGGAAGGGGTCGAAGGACCCGAATGTAGTTTCGGAACGTCCCGGAGGACCAGAATGGGGTGTCGGAGGACCCGAATGGGGTGTCAGAATGTGGTGGGGGAGTACCCGAAATGCGGTGCCGGAGTGTGTAAGAGTACCCCACCGACGTTTTGGAGTGTGTCGGATAAACCGAAAGCGGTGTCGGAAGGGGTCGAAGGACCCGAATGTAGTTTCGGAACGTCCCGGAGGACCAGAATGGGGTGTCGGAGGACCCGAATGGGGTGTCAGAATGTGGTGGGGGAGTACCCGAAATGCGGTGCCGGAGTGTGTAAGAGTACGCCACCGACGTTTTGGAGTGTGTCGGATAACCCGAAAGCGGTGTCGGAAGGGGTCGAAGGACCCGAATGTAGTTTCGGAACGTCCCGGAGGACCAGAATGGGGTGTCGGAGGACCCGAATGGGGTGTCAGAATGTGGTGGGGGAGTACCCGAAATGCGGTGCCGGAGTGTGTAAGAGTACGCCACCGACGTTTTGGAGTGTGTCGGATAACCCGAAAGCGGTGTCGGAAGGGGTCGAAGGACCCGAATGTAGTTTCGGAACGTCCCGGAGGACCAGAATGGGGTGTCGGAGGACCCGAATGGGGTGTCAGAATGTGGTGGGGGAGTACCCGAAATGCGGTGCCGGAGTGTGTAAGAGTACCCCACCGACGTTTTGGAGTGTGTCGGATAACCCGAAAGCGGTGTCGGAAGGGGTCGAAGGACCCGAATGTAGTTTCGGAACGTCCCGGAGGACCAGAATGGGGTGTCGGAGGACCCGAATGGGGTGTCAGAATGTGGTGGGGGAGTACCCGAAATGCGGTGCCGGAGTGTGTAAGAGTACCCCACCGACGTTTTGGAGTGTGTCGGATAACCCGAAAGCGGTGTCGGAAGGGGTCGAAGGACCCGAATGTAGTTTCGGAACGTCCCGGAGGACCAGAATGGGGTGTCGGAGGACCCGAATGGGGTGTCAGAATGTGGTGGGGGAGTACCCGAAATGCGGTGCCGGAGTGTGTAAGAGTACCCCACCGACGTTTTGGAGTGTGTCGGATAACCCGAAAGCGGTGTCGGAAGGGGTCGAAGGACCCGAATGTAGTTTCGGAACGTCCCGGAGGACCAGAATGGGGTGTCGGAGGACCCGAATGGGGTGTCAGAATGTGGTGGGGGGAGTACCCGAAATGCGGTGCCGGAGTGTGTAAGAGTACGCCACCGACGTTTTGGAGTGTGTCGGATAACCCGAAAGCGGTGTCGGAAGGGGTCGAAGGACCCGAATGTAGTTTCGGAACGTCCCGGAGGACCAGAATGGGGTGTCGGAGGACCCGAATGGGGTGTCAGAATGTGGTGGGGGAGTACCCGAAATGCGGTGCCGGAGTGTGTAAGAGTACCCCACCGCGTTTTGGAGTGTGTCGGATAACCCGAAAGCGGTGTCGGAAGGGGTCGAAGGACCCGAATGTAGTTTCGGAACGTCCCGGAGGACCAGAATGGGGTGTCGGAGGACCCGAATGGGGTGTCAGAATGTGGTGGGGGAGTACCCGAAATGCGGTGCCGGAGTGTGTAAGAGTACGCCACCGACGTTTTGGAGTGTGTCGGATAACCCGAAAGCGGTGTCGGAAGGGGTCGAAGAAGGACCCGAATGTAGTTTCGGAACGTCCCGGAGGACCAGAATGGGGTGTCGGAGGACCCGAATGGGGTGTCAGAATGTGGTGGGGGAGTACCCGAAATGCGGTGCCGGAGTGTGTAAGAGTACGCCACCGACGTTTTGGAGTGTGTGTCGGATAACCCGAAAGCGGTGTCGGAAGGGGTCGAAGGACCCGAATGTAGTTTCGGAACGTCCCGGAGGACCAGAATGGGGTGTCGGAGGACCCGAATGGGGTGTCAGAATGTGGTGGGGGAGTACCCGAAATGCGGTGCCGGAGTGTGTAAGAGTACCCCACCGACGTTTTGGAGTGTGTCGGATAACCCGAAAGCGGTGTCGGAAGGGGTCGAAGGACCCGAATGTAGTTTCGGAACGTCCCGGAGGACCAGAATGGGGTGTCGGAGGACCCGAATGGGGTGTCAGAATGTGGTGGGGGAGTACCCGAAATGCGGTGCCGGAGTGTGTAAGAGTACCCCACCGACGTTTTGGAGTGTGTCGGATAACCCGAAAGCGGTGTCGGAAGGGGTCGAAGGACCCGAATGTAGTTTCGGAACGTCCCGGAGGACCAGAATGGGGTGTCGGAGGACCCGAATGGGGTGTCAGAATGTGGTGGGGGAGTACCCGAAATGCGGTGCCGGAGTGTGTAAGAGTACGCCACCGACGTTTTGGAGTGTGTCGGATAACCCGAAAGCGGTGTCGGAAGGGGTCGAAGGACCCGAATGTAGTTTCGGAACGTCCCGGAGGACCAGAATGGGGTGTCGGAGGACCCGAATGGGGTGTCAGAATGTGGTGGGGGAGTACCCGAAATGCGGTGCCGGAGTGTGTAAGAGTACCCCACCGACGTTTTGGAGTGTGTCGGATAACCCGAAAGCGGTGTCGGAAGGGGTCGAAGGACCCGAATGTAGTTTCGGAACGTCCCGGAGGACCAGAATGGGGTGTCGGAGGACCCGAATGGGGTGTCAGAATGTGGTGGGGGAGTACCCGAAATGCGGTGCCGGAGTGTGTAAGAGTACCCCACCGACGTTTTGGAGTGTGTCGGATAACCCGAAAGCGGTGTCGGAAGGGGTCGAAGGACCCGAATGTAGTTTCGGAACGTCCCGGAGGACCAGAATGGGGTGTCGGAGGACCCGAATGGGGTGTCAGAATGTGGTGGGGGAGTACCCGAAATGCGGTGCCGGAGTGTGTAAGAGTACCCCACCGACGTTTTGGAGTGTGTCGGATAACCCGAAAGCGGTGTCGGAAGGGTCGAAGGACCCGAATGTAGTTTCGGAACGTCCCGGAGGACCAGAATGGGGTGTCGGAGGACCCGAATGGGGTGTCAGAATGTGGTGGGGGAGTACCCGAAATGCGGTGCCGGAGTGTGTAAGAGTACGCCACCGACGTTTTGGAGTGTGTCGGATAACCCGAAAGCGGTGTCGGAAGGGGTCGAAGGACCCGAATGTAGTTTCGGAACGTCCCGGAGGACCAGAATGGGGTGTCGGAGGACCCGAATGGGGTGTCAGAATGTGGTGGGGGAGTACCCGAAATGCGGTGCCGGAGTGTGTAAGAGTACCCCACCGACGTTTTGGAGTGTGTCGGATAACCCGAAAGCGGTGTCGGAAGGGGTCGAAGGACCCGAATGTAGTTTCGGAACGTCCCGGAGGACCAGAATGGGGTGTCGGAGGACCCGAATGGGGTGTCAGAATGTGGTGGGGGAGTACCCGAAATGCGGTGCCGGAGTGTGTAAGAGTACCCCACCGACGTTTTGGAGTGTGTCGGATAACCCGAAAGCGGTGTCGGAAGGGGTCGAAGGACCCGAATGTAGTTTCGGAACGTCCCGGAGGACCAGAATGGGGTGTCGGAGGACCCGAATGGGGTGTCAGAATGTGGTGGGGGAGTACCCGAAATGCGGTGCCGGAGTGTGTAAGAGTACCCCACCGACGTTTTGGAGTGTGTCGGATAACCCGAAAGCGGTGTCGGAAGGGGTCGAAGGACCCGAATGTAATGTAGTTTCGGAACGTCCCGGAGGACCAGAATGGGGTGTCGGAGGACCCGAATGGGGTGTCAGAATGTGGTGGGGGAGTACCCGAAATGCGGTGCCGGAGTGTGTAAGAGTACCCCACCGACGTTTTGGAGTGTGTCGGATAACCCGAAAGCGGTGTCGGAAGGGGTCGAAGGACCCGAATGTAGTTTCGGAACGTCCCGGAGGACCAGAATGGGGTGTCGGAGGACCCGAATGGGGTGTCAGAATGTGGTGGGGGGAGTACCCGAAATGCGGTGCCGGAGTGTGTAAGAGTACCCCACCGACGTTTTGGAGTGTGTCGGATAACCCGAAAGCGGTGTCGGAAGGGGTCGAAGGACCCGAATGTAGTTTCGGAACGTCCCGGAGGACCAGAATGGGGTGTCGGAGGACCCGAATGGGGTGTCAGAATGTGGTGGGGGAGTACCCGAAATGCGGTGCCGGAGTGTGTAAGAGTACCCCACCGACGTTTTGGAGTGTGTCGGATAACCCGAAAGCGGTGTCGGAAGGGGTCGAAGGACCCGAATGTAGTTTCGGAACGTCCCGGAGGACCAGAATGGGGTGTCGGAGGACCCGAATGGGGTGTCAGAATGTGGTGGGGGAGTACCCGAAATGCGGTGCCGGAGTGTGTAAGAGTACCCCACCGACGTTTTGGAGTGTGTCGGATAACCCGAAAGCGGTGTCGGAAGGGGTCGAAGGACCCGAATGTAGTTTCGGAACGTCCCGGAGGACCAGAATGGGGTGTCGGAGGACCCGAATGGGGTGTCAGAATGTGGTGGGGGGGGAGTACCCGAAATGCGGTGCCGGAGTGTGTAAGAGTACCCCACCGACGTTTTGGAGTGTGTCGGATAACCCGAAAGCGGTGTCGGAAGGGGTCGAAGGACCCGAATGTAGTTTCGGAACGTCCCGGAGGACCAGAATGGGGTGTCGGAGGACCCGAATGGGGTGTCAGAATGTGGTGGGGGAGTACCCGAAATGCGGTGCCGGAGGGTGTAAGAGTACCCCACCGACGTTTTGGAGTGTGTGTCGGATAACCCGAAAGCGGTGTCGGAAGGGGTCGAAGGACCCGAATGTAGTTTCGGAACGTCCCGGAGGACCAGAATGGGGTGTCGGAGGACCCGAATGGGGTGTCAGAATGTGGTGGGGGAGTACCCGAAATGCGGTGCCGGAGTGTGTAAGAGTACCCCACCGACGTTTTGGAGTGTGTCGGATAACCCGAAAGCGGTGTCGGAAGGGGTCGAAGGACCCGAATGTAGTTTCGGAACGTCCCGGAGGACCAGAATGGGGTGTCGGAGGACCCGAATGGGGTGTCAGAATGTGGTGGGGGAGTACCCGAAATGCGGTGCCGGAGTGTGTAAGAGTACCCCACCGACGTTTTGGAGTGTGTCGGATAACCCGAAAGCGGTGTCGGAAGGGGTCGAAGGACCCGAATGTAGTTTCGGAACGTCCCGGAGGACCAGAATGGGGTGTCGGAGGACCCGAATGGGGTGTCAGAATGTGGTGGGGGAGTACCCGAAATGCGGTGCCGGAGTGTGTAAGAGTACCCACCGACGTTTTGGAGTGTGTCGGATAACCCGAAAGCGGTGTCGGAAGGGGTCGAAGGACCCGAATGTAGTTTCGGAACGTCCCGGAGGACCAGAATGGGGTGTCGGAGGACCCGAATGGGGTGTCAGAATGTGGGGGGGGGGGGGAGTACCCGAAATGCGGTGCCGGAGTGTGTAAGAGTACCCCACCGACGTTTTGGAGTGTGTCGGATAACCCGAAAGCGGTGTCGGAAGGGGTCGAAGGACCCGAATGTAGTTTCGGAACGTCCCGGAGGACCAGAATGGGGTGTCGGAGGACCCGAATGGGGTGTCAGAATGTGGTGGGGGAGTACCCGAAATGCGGTGCCGGAGTGTGTAAGAGTACCCCACCGACGTTTTGGAGTGTGTCGGATAACCCGAAAGCGGTGTCGGAAGGGGTCGAAGGACCCGAATGTAGTTTCGGAACGTCCCGGAGGACCAGAATGGGGTGTCGGAGGACCCGAATGGGGTGTCAGAATGTGGTGGGGGAGTACCCGAAATGCGGTGCCGGAGTGTGTAAGAGTACGCCACCGACGTTTTGGAGTGTGTCGGATAACCCGAAAGCGGTGTCGGAAGGGGTCGAAGGACCCGAATGTAGTTTCGGAACGTCCCGGAGGACCAGAATGGGGTGTCGGAGGACCCGAATGGGGTGTCAGAATGTGGGTGTAAGAGTACCCCACCGACGTTTTGGAGTGTGTCGGATAACCCGAAAGCGGTGTCGGAAGGGGTCGAAGGACCCGAATGTAGTTTCGGAACGTCCCGGAGGACCAGAATGGGGTGTCGGAGGACCCGAATGGGGTGTCAGAATGTGGTGGGGGAGTACCCGAAATGCGGTGCCGGAGTGTGTAAGAGTACCCCACCGACGTTTTGGAGTGTGTCGGATAACCCGAAAGCGGTGTCGGAAGGGGTCGAAGGACCCGAATGTAGTTTCGGAACGTCCCGGAGGACCAGAATGGGGTGTCGGAGGACCCGAATGGGGTGTCAGAATGTGGTGGGGGAGTACCCGAAATGCGGTGCCGGAGTGTGTAAGAGTACCCCACCGACGTTTTGGAGTGTGTCGGATAACCCGAAAGCGGTGTCGGAAGGGGTCGAAGGACCCGAATGTAGTTTCGGAACGTCCCGGAGGACCAGAATGGGGTGTCGGAGACCCGAATGGGGTGTCAGAATGTGGTGGGGGAGTACCCGAAATGCGGTGCCGGAGTGTGTAAGAGTACGCCACCGACGACTTGGAGTGTGTCGGATAACCCGAAAGCGGTGTCGGAAGGGGTCGAAGGACCCGAATGTAGTTTCGGAACGTCCCGGAGGACCAGAATGGGGTGTCGGAGGACCCGAATGGGGTGTCAGAATGTGGTGGGGGAGTACCCGAAATGCGGTGCCGGAGTGTGTAAGAGTACGCCACCGACGTTTTGGAGTGTGTGTCGGATAACCCGAAAGCGGTGTCGGAAGGGGTCGAAGGACCCGAATGTAGTTTCGGAACGTCCCGGAGGACCAGAATGGGGTGTCGGAGGACCCGAATGGGGTGTCAGAATGTGGTGGGGGAGTACCCGAAATGCGGTGCCGGAGTGTGTAAGAGTACGCCACCGACGTTTTGGAGTGTGTCGGATAACCCGAAAGCGGTGTCGGAAGGGGTCGAAGGACCCCGATGTAGTTTCGGAACGTCCCGGAGGACCAGAATGGGGTGTCGGAGGACCCGAATGGGGTGTCAGAATGTGGTGGGGGAGTACCCGAAATGCGGTGCCGGAGTGTGTAAGAGTACCCCACCGACGTTTTGGAGTGTGTCGGATAACCCGAAAGCGGTGTCGGAAGGGGTCGAAGGACCCGAATGTAGTTTCGGAACGTCCCGGAGGACCAGAATGGGGTGTCGGAGGACCCGAATGGGGTGTCAGAATGTGGTGGGGGAGTACCCGAAATGCGGTGCCGGAGTGTGTAAGAGTACCCCACCGACGTTTTGGAGTGTGTCGGATAACCCGAAAGCGGTGTCGGAAGGGGTCGAAGGACCCGAATGTAGTTTCGGAACGTCCCGGAGGACCAGAATGGGGTGTCGGAGGACCCGAATGGGGTGTCAGAATGTGGTGGGGGGGGTACCCGAAATGCGGTGCCGGAGTGTGTAAGAGTACCCCACCGACGTTTTCGAGTGTGTCGGATAACCCGAAAGCGGTGTCGGAAGGGGTCGAAGGACCCGAATGTAGTTTCGGAACGTCCCGGAGGACCAGAATGGGGTGTCGGAGGACCCGAATGGGGTGTCAGAATGTGGTGGGGGAGTACCCGAAATGCGGTGCCGGAGTGTGTAAGAGTACCCCACCGACGTTTTGGAGTGTGTCGGATAACCCGAAAGCGGTGTCGGAAGGGGTCGAAGGACCCGAATGTAGTTTCGGAACGTCCCGGAGGACCAGAATGGGGTGTCGGAGGACCCGAATGGGGTGTCAGAATGTGGGGGGGGGGAGTACCCGAAATGCGGTGCCGGAGTGTGTAAGAGTACCCCACCGACGTTTTGGAGTGTGTCGGATAACCCGAAAGCGGTGTCGGAAGGGGTCGAAGGACCCGAATGTAGTTTCGGAACGTCCCGGAGGACCAGAATGGGGTGTCGGAGGACCCGAATGGGGTGTCAGAATGTGGTGGGGGAGTACCCGAAATGCCGGTGCCGGAGTGTGTAAGAGTACCCCACCGACGTTTTGGAGTGTGTCGGATAACCCGAAAGCGGTGTCGGAAGGGGTCGAAGGACCCGAATGTAGTTTCGGAACGTCCCGGAGGACCAGAATGGGGTGTCGGAGGACCCGAATGGGGTGTCAGAATGTGGTGGGGGAGTACCCGAAATGCGGTGCCGGAGTGTGTAAGAGTACCCCACCGACGTTTTGGAGTGTGTCGGATAACCCGAAAGCGGTGTCGGAAGGGGTCGAAGGACCCGAATGTAGTTTCGGAACGTCCCGGAGGACCAGAATGGGGTGTCGGAGGACCCGAATGGGGTGTCAGAATGTGGTGGGGGAGTACCCGAAATGCGGTGCCGGAGTGTGTAAGAGTACCCCACCGACGTTTTGGAGTGTGTCGGATAACCCGAAAGCGGTGTCGGAAGGGGTCGAAGGACCCGAATGTAGTTTCGGAACGTCCCGGAGGACCAGAATGGGGTGTCGGAGGACCGAATGGGGTGTCAGAATGTGGTGGGGGAGTACCCGAAATGCGGTGCCGGAGTGTGTAAGAGTACCCCACCGACGTTTTGGAGTGTGTCGGATAACCCGAAAGCGGTGTCGGAAGGGGTCGAAGGACCCGAATGTAGTTTCGGAACGTCCCGGAGGACCAGAATGGGGTGTCGGAGGACCCGAATGGGGTGTCAGAATGTGGTGGGGGAGTACCCGAAATGCGGTGCCGGAGTGTGTAAGAGTACCCCACCGACGTTTTGGAGTGTGTCGGATAACCCGAAAGCGGTGTCGGAAGGGGTCGAAGGACCCGAATGTAGTTTCGGAACGTCCCGGAGGACCAGAATGGGGTGTCGGAGGACCCGAATGGGGTGTCAGAATGTGGTGGGGGAGTACCCGAAATGCGGTGCCGGAGTGTGTAAGAGTACCCCACCGACGTTTTGGAGTGTGTCGGATAACCCGAAAGCGGTGTCGGAAGGGGTCGAAGGACCCGAATGTAGTTTCGGAACGTCCCGGAGGACCAGAATGGGGTGTCGGAGGACCCGAATGGGGTGTCAGAATGTGGTGGGGGAGTACCCGAAATGCGGTGCCGGAGTGTGTAAGAGTACGCCACCGACGTTTTGGAGTGTGTCGGATACCCCGAAAGCGGTGTCGGAAGGGGTCGAAGGACCCGAATGTAGTTTCGGAACGTCCCGGAGGACCAGAATGGGGTGTCGGAGGACCCGAATGGGGTGTCAGAATGTGGTGGGGGAGTACCCGAAATGCGGTGCCGGAGTGTGTAAGAGTACCCCACCGACGTTTTGGAGTGTGTCGGATAACCCGAAAGCGGTGTCGGAAGGGGTCGAAGGACCCGAATGTAGTTTCGGAACGTCCCGGAGGACCAGAATGGGGTGTCGGAGGACCCGAATGGGGTGTCAGAATGTGGTGGGGGGGAGTACCCGAAATGCGGTGCCGGAGTGTGTAAGAGTACCCCACCGACGTTTTGGAGTGTGTCGGATAACCCGAAAGCGGTGTCGGAAGGGGTCGAAGGACCCGAATGTAGTTTCGGAACGTCCCGGAGGACCAGAATGGGGTGTCGGAGGACCCGAATGGGGTGTCAGAATGTGGTGGGGGAGTACCCGAAATGCGGTGCCGGAGTGTGTAAGAGTACCCCACCGACGTTTTGGAGTGTGTCGGATAACCCGAAAGCGGTGTCGGAAGGGGTCGAAGGACCCGAATGTAGTTTCGGAACGTCCCGGAGGACCAGAATGGGGTGTCGGAGGACCCGAATGGGGTGTCAGAATGTGGTGGGGGAGTACCCGAAATGCGGTGCCGGAGTGTGTAAGAGTACCCCACCGACGTTTTGGAGTGTGTCGGATAACCCGAAAGCGGTGTCGGAAGGGGTCGAAGGACCCGAATGTAGTTTCGGAACGTCCCGGAGGACCAGAATGGGGTGTCGGAGGACCCGAATGGGGTGTCAGAATGTGGTGGGGGAGTACCCGAAATGCGGTGCCGGAGTGTGTAAGAGTACCCCACCGACGTTTTGGAGTGTGTCGGATAACCCGAAAGCGGTGTCGGAAGGGGTCGAAGGACCCGAATGTAGTTTCGGAACGTCCCGGAGGACCAGAATGGGGTGTCGGAGGACCCGAATGGGGTGTCAGAATGTGGTGGGGGAGTACCCGAAATGCGGTGCCGGAGTGTGTAAGAGTACCCCACCGACGTTTTGGAGTGTGTCGGATAACCCGAAAGCGGTGTCGGAAGGGGTCGAAGGACCCGAATGTAGTTTCGGAACGTCCCGGAGGACCAGAATGGGGTGTCGGAGGACCCGAATGGGGTGTCAGAATGTGGTGGGGGAGTACCCGAAATGCGGTGCCGGAGTGTGTAAGAGTACCCCACCGACGTTTTGGAGTGTGTCGGATAACCCGAAAGCGGTGTCGGAAGGGGTCGAAGGACCCGAATGTAGTTTCGGAACGTCCCGGAGGACCAGAATGGGGTGTCGGAGGACCCGAATGGGGCGGCAGAATGTGGTGTCAGAATGTGGTGGGGGAGTACCCGAAATGCGGTGCCGGAGTGTGTAAGAGAACGCCACCGACGTTTTGGAGTGTGTCGGATAACCCGAAAGCGGTGTCGGAAGGGGTCGAAGGACCCGAATGTAGTTTCGGAACGTCCCGGAGGACCAGAATGGGGTGTCGGAGGACCCGAATGGGGTGTCAGAATGTGGTGGGGGAGTACCCGAAATGCGGTGCCGGAGTGTGTAAGAGTACCCCACCGACGTTTTGGAGTGTGTCGGATAACCCGAAAGCGGTGTCGGAAGGGGTCGAAGGACCCGAATGTAGTTTCGGAACGTCCCGGAGGACCAGAATGGGGTGTCGGAGGACCCGAATGGGGTGTCAGAATGTGGTGGGGGAGTACCCGAAATGCGGTGCCGGAGTGTGTAAGAGTACCCCACCGACGTTTTGGAGTGTGTCGGAAGACCCGAAAGCGGTGTCGGAAGGGGTCGAAGGACCCGAATGTAGTTTCGGAACGTCCCGGAGGACCAGAATGGGGTGTCGGAGGACCCGAATGGGGTGTCAGAATGTGGTGGGGGAGTACCCGAAATGCGGTGCCGGAGTGTGTAAGAGTACGCCACCGACGTTTTGGAGTGTGTCGGATAACCCGAAAGCGGTGTCGGAAGGGGTCGAAGGACCCGAATGTAGTTTCGGAACGTCCCGGAGGACCAGAATGGGGTGTCGGAGGACCCGAATGGGGTGTCAGAATGTGGTGGGGGAGTACCCGAAATGCGGTGCCGGAGTGTGTAAGAGTACGCCACCGACGTTTTGGAGTGTGTCGGATAACCCGAAAGCGGTGTCGGAAGGGGTCGAAGGACCCGAATGTAGTTTCGGAACGTCCCGGAGGACCAGAATGGGGTGTCGGAGGACCCGAATGGGGTGTCAGAATGTGGTGGGGGAGTACCCGAAATGCGGTGCCGGAGTGTGTAAGAGTACCCCACCGACGTTTTGGAGTGTGTCGGATAACCCGAAAGCGGTGTCGGAAGGGGTCGAAGGACCCGAATGTAGTTTCGGAACGTCCCGGAGGACCAGAATGGGGTGTCGGAGGACCCGAATGGGGTGTCAGAATGTGGTGGGGGAGTACCCGAAATGCGGTGCCGGAGTGTGTAAGAGTACGCCACCGACGTTTTGGAGTGTGTCGGATAACCCGAAAGCGGTGTCGGAAGGGGTCGAAGGACCCGAATGTAGTTTCGGAACGTCCCGGAGGACCAGAATGGGGTGTCGGAGGACCCGAATGGGGTGTCAGAATGTGGTGGGGGAGTACCCGAAATGCGGTGCCGGAGTGTGTAAGAGTACGCCACCGACGTTTTGGAGTGTGTCGGATAACCCGAAAGCGGTGTCGGAAGGGGTCGAAGGACCCGAATGTAGTTTCGGAACGTCCCGGAGGACCAGAATGGGGTGTCGGAGGACCCGAATGGGGTGTCAGAATGTGGTGGGGGAGTACCCGAAATGCGGTGCCGGAGTGTGTAAGAGTACCCCACCGACGTTTTGGAGTGTGTCGGATAACCCGAAAGCGGTGTCGGAAGGGGTCGAAGGACCCGAATGTAGTTTCGGAACGTCCCGGAGGACCAGAATGGGGTGTCGGAGGACCCGAATGGGGTGTCAGAATGTGGTGGGGGAGTACCCGAAATGCGGTGCCGGAGTGTGTAAGAGTACCCCACCGACGTTTTGGAGTGTGTCGGATAACCCGAAAGCGGTGTCGGAAGGGGTCGAAGGACCCGAATGTAGTTTCGGAACGTCCCGGAGGACCAGAATGGGGTGTCGGAGGACCCGAATGGGGTGTCAGAATGTGGTGGGGGAGTACCCGAAATGCGGTGCCGGAGTGTGTAAGAGTACGCCACCGACGTTTTGGAGTGTGTCGGATAACCCGAAAGCGGTGTCGGAAGGGGTCGAAGGACCCGAATGTAGTTTCGGAACGTCCCGGAGGACCAGAATGGGGTGTCGGAGGACCCGAATGGGGTGTCAGAATGTGGTGGGGGAGTACCCGAAATGCGGTGCCGGAGTGTGTAAGAGTACCCCACCGACGTTTTGGAGTGTGTCGGATAACCCGAAAGCGGTGTCGGAAGGGGTCGAAGGACCCGAATGTAGTTTCGGAACGTCCCGGAGGACCAGAATGGGGTGTCGGAGGACCCGAATGGGGTGTCAGAATGTGGTGGGGGGGGACCCGAAATGCGGTGCCGGAGTGTGTAAGAGTACCCCACCGACGTTTTGGAGTGTGTCGGATAACCCGAAAGCGGTGTCGGAAGGGGTCGAAGGACCCGAATGTAGTTTCGGAACGTCCCGGAGGACCAGAATGGGGTGTCGGAGGACCCGAATGGGGTGTCAGAATGTGGTGGGGGAGTACCCGAAATGCGGTGCCGGAGTGTGTAAGAGTACCCCACCGACGTTTTGGAGTGTGTCGGATAACCCGAAAGCGGTGTCGGAAGGGGTCGAAGGACCCGAATGTAGTTTCGGAACGTCCCGGAGGACCAGAATGGGGTGTCGGAGGACCCGAATGGGGTGTCAGAATGTGGTGGGGGAGTACCCGAAATGCGGTGCCGGAGTGTGTAAGAGTACCCCACCGACGTTTTGGAGTGTGTCGGATAACCCGAAAGCGGTGTCGGAAGGGGTCGAAGGACCCGAATGTAGTTTCGGAACGTCCCGGAGGACCAGAATGGGGTGTCGGAGGACCCGAATGGGGTGTCAGAATGTGGTGGGGGAGTACCCGAAATGCGGTGCCGGAGTGTGTATTTGGAGTGTGTCGGATAACCCGAAAGCGGTGTCGGAAGGGGTCGAAGGACCCGAATGTAGTTTCGGAACGTCCCGGAGGACCAGAATGGGGTGTCGGAGGACCCGAATGGGGTGTCAGAATGTGGTGGGGGAGTACCCGAAATGCGGTGCCGGAGTGTGTAAGAGTACCCCACCGACGTTTTGGAGTGTGTCGGATAACCCGAAAGCGGTGTCGGAAGGGGTCGAAGGACCCGAATGTAAATTCGGAACGTCCCGGAGGACCAGAATGGGGTGTCGGAGGACCCGAATGGGGTGTCAGAATGTGGTGGGGGAGTACCCGAAATGCGGTGCCGGAGTGTGTAAGAGTACCCCACCGACGTTTTGGAGTGTGTCGGATAACCCGAAAGCGGTGTCGGAAGGGGTCGAAGGACCCGAATGTAGTTTCGGAACGTCCCGGAGGACCAGAATGGGGTGTCGGAGGACCCGAATGGGGTGTCAGAATGTGGTGGGGGAGTACCCGAAATGCGGTGCCGGAGTGTGTAAGAGTACCCCACCGACGTTTTGGAGTGTGTCGGATAACCCGAAAGCGGTGTCGGAAGGGGTCGAAGGACCCGAATGTAGTTTCGGAACGTCCCGGAGGACCAGAATGGGGTGTCGGAGGACCCGAATGGGGTGTCAGAATGTGGTGGGGGAGTACCCGAAATGCGGTGCCGGAGTGTGTAAGAGTACCCCACCGACGTTTTGGAGTGTGTCGGAGAAGGGGTCGAAGGACCCGAATGTAGTTTCGGAACGTCCCGGAGGACCAGAATGGGGTGTCGGAGGACCCGAATGGGGTGTCAGAATGTGGTGGGGGAGTACCCGAAATGCGGTGCCGGAGTGTGTAAGAGTACCCCACCGACGTTTTGGAGTGTGTCGGATAACCCGAAAGCGGTGTCGGAAGGGGTCGAAGGACCCGAATGTAGTTTCGGAACGTCCCGGAGGACCAGAATGGGGTGTCGGAGGACCCGAATGGGGTGTCAGAATGTGGTGGGGGAGTACCCGAAATGCGGTGCCGGAGTGTGTAAGAGTACCCCACCGACGTTTTGGAGTGTGTCGGAAGACCCGAAAGCGGTGTCGGAAGGGGTCGAAGGACCCGAATGTAGTTTCGGAACGTCCCGGAGGACCAGAATGGGGTGTCGGAGGACCCGAATGGGGTGTCAGAATGTGGTGGGGGAGTACCCGAAATGCGGTGCCGGAGTGTGTAAGAGTACGCCCCCGACGTTTTGGAGTGTGTCGGATAACCCGAAAGCGGTGTCGGAAGGGGTCGAAGGACCCGAATGTAGTTTCGGAACGTCCCGGAGGACCAGAATGGGGTGTCGGAGGACCCGAATGGGGTGTCAGAATGTGGTGGGGGAGTACCCGAAATGCGGTGCCGGAGTGTGTAAGAGTACCCCACCGACGTTTTGGAGTGTGTCGGATAACCCGAAAGCGGTGTCGGAAGGGGTCGAAGGACCCGAATGTAGTTTCGGAACGTCCCGGAGGACCAGAATGGGGTGTCGGAGGACCCGAATGGGGTGTCAGAATGTGGTGGGGGAGTACCCGAAATGCGGTGCCGGAGTGTGTAAGAGTACCCCACCGACGTTTTGGAGTGTGTCGGATAACCCGAAAGCGGTGTCGGAAGGGGTCGAAGGACCCGAATGTAGTTTCGGAACGTCCCGGAGGACCAGAATGGGGTGTCGGAGGACCCGAATGGGGTGTCAGAATGTGGTGGGGGAGTACCCGAAATGCGGTGCCGGAGTGTGTAAGAGTACCCCACCGACGTTTTGGAGTGTGTCGGATAACCCGAAAGCGGTGTCGGAAGGGGTCGAAGGACCCGAATGTAGTTTCGGAACGTCCCGGAGGACCAGAATGGGGTGTCGGAGGACCCGAATGGGGTGTCAGAATGTGGTGGGGGAGTACCCGAAATGCGGTGCCGGAGTGTGTAAGAGTACCCCACCGACGTTTTGGAGTGTGTCGGATAACCCGAAAGCGGTGTCGGAAGGGGTCGAAGGACCCGAATGTAGTTTCGGAACGTCCCGGAGGACCAGAATGGGGTGTCGGAGGACCCGAATGGGGTGTCAGAATGTGGTGGGGGAGTACCCGAAATGCGGTGCCGGAGTGTGTAAGAGTACCCCTTCCGACACCGCTTTCGGGTTATCCGACACACTCCAAAACGTCGGTGGCGTACTCTTACACACTCCGGCACCGCATTTCGGGTACTCCCCCACCACATTCTGACACCCCATTCGGGTCCTCCGACACCCCATTCTGGTCCTCCGGGACGTTCCGAAACTACATTCGGGTCCTTCGACCCCTTCCGACACCGCTTTCGGGTCTTCCGACACACTCCAAAACGTCGGTGGGGTACTCTTACACACTCCGGCACCGCATTTCGGGTACTCCCCCACCACATTCTGACACCCCATTCGGGTCCTCCGACACCCCATTCTGGTCCTCCGGGACGTTCCGAAACTACATTCGGGTCCTTCGACCCCTTCCGACACCGCTTTCGGGTTATCCGACACACTCCAAAACGTCGGTGGGGTACTCTTACACACTCCGGCACCGCATTTCGGGTACTCCCCCACCACATTCTGACACCCCATTCGGGTCCTCCGACACCCCATTCTGGTCCTCCGGGACGTTCCGAAACTACATTCGGGTCCTTCGACCCCTTCCGACACCGCTTTCGGGTTATCCGACACACTCCAAAACGTCGGTGGGGTACTCTTACACACTCCGGCACCGCATTTCGGGTACTCCCCCACCACATTCTGACACCCCATTCGGGTCCTCCGACACCCCATTCTGGTCCTCCGGGACGTTCCGAAACTACATTCGGGTCCTTCGACCCCTTCCGACACCGCTTTCGGGTCTTCCGACACACTCCAAAACGTCGGTGGGGTACTCTTACACACTCCGGCACCGCATTTCGGGTACTCCCCCACCACATTCTGACACCCCATTCGGGTCCTCCGACACCCCATTCTGGTCCTCCGGGACGTTCCGAAACTACATTCGGGTCCTTCGACCCTTCCGACACCGCTTTCGGGTTATCCGACACACTCCAAAACGTCGGTGGGGTACTCTTACACACTCCGGCACCGCATTTCGGGTACTCCCCCACCACATTCTGACACCCCATTCGGGTCCTCCGACACCCCCATTCTGGTCCTCCGGGACGTTCCGAAACTACATTCGGGTCCTTCGACCCCTTCCGACACCGCTTTCGGGTCTTCCGACACACTCCAAAACGTCGGTGGGGTACTCTTACACACTCCGGCACCGCATTTCGGGTACTCCCCCACCACATTCTGACACCCCATTCGGGTCCTCCGACACCCCATTCTGGTCCTCCGGGACGTTCCGAAACTACATTCGGGTCCTTCGACCCCTTCCGACACCGCTTTCGGGTTATCCGACACACTCCAAAACGTCGGTGGGGTACTCTTACACACTCCGGCACCGCATTTCGGGTACTCCCCCACCACATTCTGACACCCCATTCGGGTCCTCCGACACCCCATTCTGGTCCTCCGGGACGTTCCGAAACTACATTCGGGTCCTTCGACCCTTCCGACACCGCTTTCGGGTTATCCGACACACTCCAAAACGTCGGTGGGGTACTCTTACACACTCCGGCACCGCATTTCGGGTACTCCCCCACCACATTCTGACACCCCATTCGGGTCCTCCGACACCCCATTCTGGTCCTCCGGGACGTTCCGAAACTACATTCGGGTCCTTCGACCCCTTCCGACACCGCTTTCGGGTTATCCGACACACTCCAAAACGTCGGTGGGGTACTCTTACACACTCCGGCACCGCATTTCGGGTACTCCCCCACCACATTCTGACACCCCATTCGGGTCCTCCGACACCCCATTCTGGTCCTCCGGGACGTTCCGAAACTACATTCGGGTCCTTCGACCCCTTCCGACACCGCTTTCGGGTTATCCGACACACTCCAAAACGTCGGTGGGGTACTCTTACACACTCCGGCACCGCATTTCGGGTACTCCCCCACCACATTCTGACACCCCATTCGGGTCCTCCGACACCCCATTCTGGTCCTCCGGGACGTTCCGAAACTACATTCGGGTCCTTCGACCCCTTCCGACACCGCTTTCGGGTTATCCGACACACTCCAAAACGTCGGTGGGGTACTCTTACACACTCCGGCACCGCATTTCGGGTACTCCCCCACCACATTCTGACACCCCATTCGGGTCCTCCGACACCCCATTCTGGTCCTCCGGGACGTTCCGAAACTACATTCGGGTCCTTCGACCCTTCCGACACCGCTTTCGGGTTATCCGACACACTCCAAAACGTCGGTGGGGTACTCTTACACACTCCGGCACCGCATTTCGGGTACTCCCCCACCACATTCTGACACCCCATTCGGGTCCTCCGACACCCCATTCTGGTCCTCCGGGACGTTCCGAAACTACATTCGGGTCCTTCGACCCCTTCCGACACCGCTTTCGGGTCTTCCGACACACTCCAAAACGTCGGTGGGGTACTCTTACACACTCCGGCACCGCATTTCGGGTACTCCCCCACCACATTCTGACACCCCATTCGGGTCCTCCGACACCCCATTCTGGTCCTCCGGGACGTTCCGAAACTACATTCGGGTCCTTCGACCCCTTCCGACACCGCTTTCGGGTTATCCGACACACTCCAAAACGTCGGTGGGGTACTCTTACACACTCCGGCACCGCATTTCGGGTACTCCCCCACCACATTCTGACACCCCATTCGGGTCCTCCGACACCCCATTCTGGTCCTCCGGGACGTTCCGAAACTACATTCGGGTCCTTCGACCCCTTCCGACACCGCTTTCGGGTTATCCGACACACTCCAAAACGTCGGTGGGGTACTCTTACACACTCCGGCACCGCATTTCGGGTACTCCCCCACCACCATCTGACACCCCCATTCGGGTCCTCCGACACCCCATTCTGGTCCTCCGGGACGTTCCGAAACTACATTCGGGTCCTTCGACCCCTTCCGACACCGCTTTCGGGTTATCCGACACACTCCAAAACGTCGGTGGGGTACTCTTACACACTCCGGCACCGCATTTCGGGTACTCCCCCACCACATTCTGACACCCCATTCGGGTCCTCCGACACCCCATTCTGGTCCTCCGGGACGTTCCGAAACTACATTCGGGTCCTTCGACCCCTTCCGACACCGCTTTCGGGTTATCCGACACACTCCAAAACGTCGGTGGGGTACTCTTACACACTCCGGCACCGCATTTCGGGTACTCCCCCACCACATTCTGACACCCCATTCGGGTCCTCCGACACCCCATTCTGGTCCTCCGGGACGTTCCGAAACTACATTCGGGTCCTTCGACCCCTTCCGACACCGCTTTCGGGTTATCCGACACACTCCAAAACGTCGGTGCCGTACTCTTACACACTCCGGCACCGCATTTCGGGTACTCCCCCACCACATTCTGACACCCCATTCGGGTCCTCCGACACCCCATTCTGGTCCTCCGGGACGTTCCGAAACTACATTCGGGTCCTTCGACCCCTTCCGACACCGACTCCAAAACGTCGGTGGGGTACTCTTACACACTCCGGCACCGCATTTCGGGTACTCCCCCACCACATTCTGACACCCCATTCGGGTCCTCCGACACCCCATTCTGGTCCTCCGGGACGTTCCGAAACTACATTCGGGTCCTTCGACCCCTTCCGACACCGCTTTCGGGTTATCCGACACACTCCAAAACGTCGGTGGGGTACTCTTACACACTCCGGCACCGCATTTCGGGTACTCCCCCACCACATTCTGACACCCCATTCGGGTCCTCCGACACCCCATTCTGGTCCTCCGGGACGTTCCGAAACTACATTCGGGTCCTTCGACCCCTTCCGACACCGCTTTCGGGTTATCCGACACACTCCAAAACGTCGGTGGGGTACTCTTACACACTCCGGCACCGCATTTCGGGTACTCCCCCACCACATTCTGACACCCCATTCGGGTCCTCCGACACCCCATTCTGGTCCTCCGGGACGTTCCGAAACTACATTCGGGTCCTTCGACCCCTTCCGACACCGCTTTCGGGTTATCCGACACACTCCAAAACGTCGGTGGGGTACTCTTACACACTCCGGCACCGCATTTCGGGTACTCCCCCACCACATTCTGACACCCCATTCGGGTCCTCCGACACCCCATTCTGGTCCTCCGGGACGTTCCGAAACTACATTCGGGTCCTTCGACCCCTTCCGACACCGCTTTCGGGTCTTCCGACACACTCCAAAACGTCGGTGGGGTACTCTTACACACTCCGGCACCGCATTTCGGGTACTCCCCCACCACATTCTGACACCCCATTCGGGTCCTCCGACACCCCATTCTGGTCCTCCGGGACGTTCCGAAACTACATTCGGGTCCTTCGACCCTTTCCGACACCGCTTTCGGGTTATCCGACACACTCCAAAACGTCGGTGGGGTACTCTTACACACTCCGGCACCGCATTTCGGGTACTCCCCCACCACATTCTGACACCCCATTCGGGTCCTCTGACACCCCATTCTGGTCCTCCGGGACGTTCCGAAACTACATTCGGGTCCTTCGACCCCTTCCGACACCGCTTTCGGGTCTTCCGACACACTCCAAAACGTCGGTGGGGTACTCTTACACACTCCGGCACCGCATTTCGGGTACTCCCCCACCACATTCTGACACCCCATTCGGGTCCTCCGACACCCCATTCTGGTCCTCCGGGACGTTCCGAAACTACATTCGGGTCCTTCGACCCCTTCCGACACCGCTTTCGGGTCTTCCGACACACTCCAAAACGTCGGTGGGGTACTCTTACACACTCCGGCACCGCATTTCGGGTACTCCCCCACCACATTCTGACACCCCATTCGGGTCCTCCGACACCCCATTCTGGTCCTCCGGGACGTTCCGAAACTACATTCGGGTCCTTCGACCCCTTCCGACACCGCTTTCGGGTTATCCGACACACTCCAAAACGTCGGTGGGGTACTCTTACACACTCCGGCACCGCATTTCGGGGACTCCCCCACCACATTCTGACACCCCATTCGGGTCCTCCGACACCCCATTCTGGTCCTCCGGGACGTTCCGAAACTACATTCGGGTCCTTCGACCCCTTCCGACACCGCTTTCGGGTTATCCGACACACTCCAAAACGTCGGTGGGGTACTCTTACACACTCCGGCACCGCATTTCGGGTACTCCCCCACCACATTCTGACACCCCATTCGGGTCCTCCGACACCCCATTCTGGTCCTCCGGGACGTTCCGAAACTACATTCGGGTCCTTCGACCCCTTCCGACACCGCTTTCGGGTTATCCGACACACTCCAAAACGTCGGTGGGGTACTCTTACACACTCCGGCACCGCATTTCGGGTACTCCCCCACCACATTCTGACACCCCATTCGGGTCCTCCGACACCCCATTCTGGTCCTCCGGGACGTTCCGAAACTACATTCGGGTCCTTCGACCCCTTCCGACACCGCTTTACACTCCGGCACCGCATTTCGGGTACTCCCCCACCACATTCTGACACCCCATTCGGGTCCTCCGACACCCCATTCTGGTCCTCCGGGACGTTCCGAAACTACATTCGGGTCCTTCGACCCTTCCGACACCGCTTTCGGGTCTTCCGACACACTCCAAAACGTCGGTGGGGTACTCTTACACACTCCGGCACCGCATTTCGGGTACTCCCCCACCACATTCTGCCCCCCCATTCGGGTCCTCCGACACCCCATTCTGGTCCTCCGGGACGTTCCGAAACTACATTCGGGTCCTTCGACCCCTTCCGACACCGCTTTCGGGTCTTCCGACACACTCCAAAACGTCGGTGGGGTACTCTTACACACTCCGGCACCGCATTTCGGGTACTCCCCCACCACATTCTGACACCCCATTCGGGTCCTCCGACACCCCATTCTGGTCCTCCGGGACGTTCCGAAACTACATTCGGGTCCTTCGACCCCTTCCGACACCGCTTTCGGGTTATCCGACACACTCCAAAACGTCGGTGGGGTACTCTTACACACTCCGGCACCGCATTTCGGGTACTCCCCCACCACATTCTGACACCCCATTCGGGTCCTCCGACACCCCATTCTGGTCCTCCGGGACGTTCCGAAACTACATTCGGGTCCTTCGACCCCTTCCGACACCGCTTTCGGGTCTTCCGACACACTCCAAAACGTCGGTGGGGTACTCTTACACACTCCGGCACCGCATTTCGGGTACTCCCCCACCACATTCTGACACCCCATTCGGGTCCTCCGACACCCCATTCTGGTCCTCCGGGACGTTCCGAAACTACATTCGGGTCCTTCGACCCCTTCCGACACCGCTTTCGGGTTATCCGACACACTCCAAAACGTCGGTGGGGTACTCTTACACACTCCGGCACCGCATTTCGGGTACTCCCCCACCACATTCTGACACCCCATTCGGGTCCTCCGACACCCCATTCTGGTCCTCCGGGACGTTCCGAAACTACATTCGGGTCCTTCGACCCCTTCCGACACCGCTTTCGGGTTATCCGACACACTCCAAAACGTCGGTGGGGTACTCTTACACACTCCGGCACCGCATTTCGGGTACTCCCCCACCACATTCTGACACCCCATTCGGGTCCTCCGACACCCCATTCTGGTCCTCCGGGACGTTCCGAAACTACATTCGGGTCCTTCGACCCCTTCCGACACCGCTTTCGGGTCTTCCGACACACTCCAAAACGTCGGTGGGGTACTCTTACACACTCCGGCACCGCATTTCGGGTACTCCCCCACCACATTCTGACACCCCATTCGGGTCCTCCGACACCCCATTCTGGTCCTCCGGGACGTTCCGAAACTACATTCGGGTCCTTCGACCCTTCCGACACCGCTTTCGGGTTATCCGACACACTCCAAAACGTCGGTGGGGTACTCTTACACACTCCGGCACCGCATTTCGGGTACTCCCCCACCACATTCTGACACCCCATTCGGGTCCTCCGACACCCCATTCTGGTCCTCCGGGACGTTCCGAAACTACATTCGGGTCCTTCGACCCTTCCGACACCGCTTTCGGGTCTTCCGACACACTCCAAAACGTCGGTGGGGTACTCTTACACACTCCGGCACCGCATTTCGGGTACTCCCCCACCACATTCTGACACCCCATTCGGGTCCTCCGACACCCCATTCTGGTCCTCCGGGACGTTCCGAAACTACATTCGGGTCCTTCGACCCCTTCCGACACCGCTTTCGGGTTATCCGACACACTCCAAAACGTCGGTGGGGTACTCTTACACACTCCGGCACCGCATTTCGGGTACTCCCCCCCACCACATTCTGACACCCCATTCGGGTCCTCCGACACCCCATTCTGGTCCTCCGGGACGTTCCGAAACTACATTCGGGTCCTTCGCCCCCTTCCGACACCGCTTTCGGGTTCTCCGACACACTCCAAAACGTCGGTGGGGTACTCTTACACACTCCGGCACCGCATTTCGGGTACTCCCCCACCACATTCTGACACCCCATTCGGGTCCTCCGACACCCCATTCTGGTCCTCCGGGACGTTCCGAAACTACATTCGGGTCCTTCGACCCCTTCCGACACCGCTTTCGGGTTATCCGACACACTCCAAAACGTCGGTGGGGTACTCTTACACACTCCGGCACCGCATTTCGGGTACTCCCCCACCACATTCTGACACCCCATTCGGGTCCTCCGACACCCCATTCTGGTCCTCCGGGACGTTCCGAAACTACATTCGGGTCCTTCGACCCCTTCCGACACCGCTTTCGGGTCTTCCGACACACTCCAAAACGTCGGTGGGGTACTCTTACACACTCCGGCACCGCATTTCGGGTACTCCCCCACCACATTCTGACACCCCATTCGGGTCCTCCGACACCCCATTCTGGTCCTCCGGGACGTTCCGAAACTACATTCGGGTCCTTCGACCCCTTCCGACACCGCTTTCGGGTTATCCGACACACTCCAAAACGTCGGTGGGGTACTCTTACACACTCCGGCACCGCATTTCGGGTACTCCCCCACCACATTCTGACACCCCATTCGGGTCCTCCGACACCCCATTCTGGTCCTCCGGGACGTTCCGAAACTACATTCGGGTCCTTCGACCCCTTCCGACACCGCTTTCGGGTCTTCCGACACACTCCAAAACGTCGGTGGGGTACTCTTACACACTCCGGCACCGCATTTCGGGTACTCCCCCACCACATTCTGACACCCCATTCGGGTCCTCCGACACCCCATTCTGGTCCTCCGGGACGTTCCGAAACTACATTCGGGTCCTTCGACCCCTTCCGACACCGCTTTCGGGTCTTCCGACACACTCCAAAACGTCGGTGGGGTACTCTTACACACTCCGGCACCGCATTTCGGGTACTCCCCCACCACATTCTGACACCCCATTCGGGTCCTCCGACACCCCATTCTGGTCCTCCGGGACGTTCCGAAACTACATTCGGGTCCTTCGACCCCTTCCGACACCGCTTTCGGGTCTTCCGACACACTCCAAAACGTCGGTGGGGTACTCTTACACACTCCGGCACCGCATTTCGGGTACTCCCCCACCACATTCTGACACCCCATTCGGGTCCTCCGACACCCCATTCTGGTCCTCCGGGACGTTCCGAAACTACATTCGGGTCCTTCGACCCCTTCCGACACCGCTTTCGGGTCTTCCGACACACTCCAAAACGTCGGTGGGGTACTCTTACACACTCCGGCACCGCATTTCGGGTACTCCCCCACCACATTCTGACACCCCATTCGGGTCCTCCGACACCCCATTCTGGTCCTCCGGGACGTTCCGAAACTACATTCGGGTCCTTCGACCCCTTCCGACACCGCTTTCGGGTCTTCCGACACACTCCAAAACGTCGGTGGGGTACTCTTACACACTCCGGCACCGCATTTCGGGTACTCCCCCACCACATTCTGACACCCCATTCGGGTCCTCCGACACCCCATTCTCGTCCTCCGGGACGTTCCGAAACTACATTCAGGTCCTTCGACCCTTCCGACACCGCTTTCGGGTTATCCGACACACTCCAAAACGTCGGTGGGGTACTCTTACACACTCCGGCACCGCATTTCGGGTACTCCCCCACCACATTCTGACACCCCATTCGGGTCCTCCGACACCCCATTCTGGTCCTCCGGGACGTTCCGAAACTACATTCGGGTCCTTCGACCCCTTCCGACACCGCTTTCGGGTCTTCCGACACACTCCAAAACGTCGGTGGGGTACTCTTACACACTCCGGCACCGCATTTCGGGTACTCCCCCACCACATTCTGACACCCCATTCGGGTCCTCCGACACCCCATTCTGGTCCTCCGGGACGTTCCGAAACTACATTCGGGTCCTTCGACCCCTTCCGACACCGCTTTCGGGTTATCCGACACACTCCAAAACGTCGGTGGCGTACTCTTACACACTCCGGCACCGCATTTCGGGTACTCCCCCACATTCTGACACCCCATTCGGGTCCTCCGACACCCCATTCTGGTCCTCCGGGACGTTCCGAAACTACATTCGGGTCCTTCGACCCCTTCCGACACCGCTTTCGGGTCTTCCGACACACTCCAAAACGTCGGTGGGGTACTCTTACACACTCCGGCACCGCATTTCGGGTACTCCCCCACCACATTCTGACACCCCATTCGGGTCCTCCGACACCCCATTCTGGTCCTCCGGGACGTTCCGAAACTACATTCGGGTCCTTCGACCCCTTCCGACACCGCTTTCGGGTTATCCGACACACTCCAAAACGTCGGTGGGTACTTTTACACACTCCGGCACCGCATTTCGGGTACTCCCCCACCACATTCTGACACCCCATTCGGGTCCTCCGACACCCCATTCTGGTCCTCCGGGACGTTCCGAAACTACATTCGGGTCCTTCGACCCCTTCCGACACCGCTTTCGGGTTATCCGACACACTCCAAAACGTCGGTGGGGTACTCTTACACACACTCCGGCACCGCATTTCGGGTACTCCCCCACCACATTCTGACACCCCATTCGGGTCCTCCGACCCCCATTCTGGTCCTCCGGGACGTTCCGAAACTACATTCGGGTCCTTCGACCCCTTTGACACCGCTTTCGGGTCTTCCGACACACTCCAAAACGTCGGTGGGGTACTCTTACACACTCGGCACCGCATTTCGGGTACTCCCCCACCACATTCTGACACCCCCATTCGGGTCCTCCGACACCCCATTCTGGTCCTCCGGGACGTTCCGAAACTACATTCGGGTCCTTCGACCCCTTCCGACACCGCTTTCGGGTTATCCGACACACTCCAAAACGTCGGTGGGGTACTCTTACACACTCCGGCACCGCATTTCGGGTACTCCCCCACCACATTCTGACACCCCATTCGGGTCCTCCGACACCCCATTCTGGTCCTCCGGGACGTTCCGAAACTACATTCGGGTCCTTCGACCCCTTCCGACACCGCTTTCGGGTTATCCGACACACTCCAAAACGTCGGTGGGGTACTCTTACACACTCCGGCACCGCATTTCGGGTACTCCCCCACCACATTCTGACACCCCATTCGGGTCCTCCGACACCCCATTCTGGTCCTCCGGGACGTTCCGAAACTACATTCGGGTCCTTCGACCCCTTCCGACACCGCTTTCGGGTCTTCCGACACACTCCAAAACGTCGGCGGATACTCTTACACACTCCGGCACCGCATTTCGGGTACTCCCCCACCACATTCTGACACCCCATTCGGGTCCTCCGACACCCCATTCTGGTCCTCCGGGACGTTCCGAAACTACATTCGGGTCCTTCGACCCCTTCCGACACCGCTTTCGGGTCTTCCGACACACTCCAAAACGTCGGTGGGGTACTCTTACACACTCCGGCACCGCATTTCGGGTACTCCCCCACCACATTCTGACACCCCATTCGGGTCCTCCGACACCCCATTCTGGTCCTCCGGGACGTTCCGAAACTACATTCGGGTCCTTCGACCCCTTCCGACACCGCTTTCGGGTCTTCAGACACACTCCAAAACGTCGGTGGGGTACTCTTACACACTCCGGCACCGCATTTCGGGTACTCCCGCACCACATTCTGTTACCCCATTCGGGTCCTCCGACACCCCATTCTGGTCCTCCGGGACGTTCCGAAACTACATTCGGGTCCTTCGACCCCTTCCGACACCGCTTTCGGGTGATCCGACACACTCCAAAACGTCGGTGGGGTACTCTTACACACTCCGGCACCGCATTTCGGGTACTCCCCCACCACATTCTGACACCCCATTCGGGTCCTCCGACACCCCATTCTGGTCCTCCGGGACGTTCCGAAACTACATTCGGGTCCTTCGACCCCTTCCGACACCGCTTTCGGGTTATCCGACACACTCCAAAACGTCGGTGGGATACTCTTACACACTCCGGCACCGCATTTCGGGTACTCCCCCACCACATTCTGACACCCCATTCGGGTCCTCCGACACCCCATTCTGGTCCTCCGGGACGTTCCGAAACTACATTCGGGTCCTTCGACCCCTTCCGACACCGCTTTCGGGTCTTCCGACACACTCCAAAACGTCGGTGGGGTACTCTTACACACTCCGGCACCGCATTTCGGGTACTCCCCCACCACATTCTGACACCCCATTCGGGTCCTCCGACACCCCATTCTGGTCCTCCGGGACGTTCCGAAACTACATTCGGGTCCTTCGACCCCTTCCGACACCGCTTTCGGGTCTTCCGACACACTCCAAAACGTCGGTGGGGTACTCTTACACACTCCGGCACCGCATTTCGGGTACTCCCCCACCACATTCTGACACCCCATTCGGGTCCTCCGACACCCCATTCTGGTCCTCCGGGACGTTCCGAAACTACATTCGGGTCCTTCGACCCCTTCCGACACCGCTTTCGGGTCTTCCGACACACTCCAAAACGTCGGTGGGGTACTCTTACACACTCCGGCACCGCATTTCGGGTACTCCCCCACCACATTCTGACACCCCATTCGGGTCCTCCGACACCCCATTCTGGTCCTCCGGGACGTTCCGAAACTACATTCGGGTCCTTCGACCCCTTCCGACACCGCTTTCGGGTTATCCGACACACTCCAAACACACTCCGGCACCGCATTTCGGGTACTCCCCCACCACATTCTGACACCCCATTCGGGTCCTCCGACACCCCATTCTGGTCCTCCGGGACGTTCCGAAACTACATTCGGGTCCTTCGACCCCTTCCGACACCGCTTTCGGGTTATCCGACACACTCCAAAACGTCGGTGGCGTACTCTTACACACTCCGGCACCGCATTTCGGGTACTCCCCCACCACATTCTGACACCCCATTCGGGTCCTCCGACACCCCATTCTGGTCCTCCGGGACGTTCCGAAACTACATTCGGGTCCTTCGACCCCTTCCGACACCGCTTTCGGGTCTTCCGACACACTCTCCAAAACGTCGGTGGGGTACTCTTACACACTCCGGCACCGCATTTCGGGTACTCCCCCACCACATTCTGACACCCCATTCGGGTCCTCCGACACCCCATTCTGGTCCTCCGGGACGTTCCGAAACTACATTCGGGTCCTTCGACCCCTTCCGACACCGCTTTCGGGTCTTCCGACACACTCCAAAACGTCGGTGGGGTACTCTTACACACTCCGGCACCGCATTTCGGGTACTCCCCCACCACATTCTGACACCCCATTCGGGTCCTCCGACACCCCATTCTGGTCCTCCGGGACGTTTCCAAACTACATTCGGGTCCTTCGACCCCTTCCGACACCGCTTTCGGGTCTTCCGACACACTCCAAAACGTCGGTGGGGTACTCTTACACACTCCGGCACCGCATTTCGGGTACTCCCCCACCACATTCTGACACCCCATTCGGGTCCTCCGACACCCCATTCTGGTCCTCCGGGACGTTCCGAAACTACATTCGGGTCCTTCGACCCCTTCCGACACCGCTTTCGGGTTATCCGACACACTCCAAAACGTCGGTGGGGTACTCTTACACACTCCGGCACCGCATTTCGGGTACTCCCCCACCACATTCTGACACCCCATTCGGGTCCTCCGACACCCCATTCTGGTCCTCCGGGACGTTCCGAAACTACATTCGGGTCCTTCGACCCCCTTCCGACACCGCTTTCGGGTCTTCCGACACACTCCAAAACGTCGGTGGGGTACTCTTACACACTCCGGCACCGCATTTCGGGTACTCCCCCACCACATTCTGACACCCCATTCGGGTCCTCCGACACCCCATTCTGGTCCTCCGGGACGTTCCGAAACTACATTCGGGTCCTTCGACCCCTTCCGACACCGCTTTCGGGTCTTCCGACACACTCCAAAACGTCGGTGGGGTACTCTTACACACTCCGGCACCGCATTTCGGGTACTCCCCCACCACATTCTGACACCCCATTCGGGTCCTCCGACACCCCATTCTGGTCCTCCGGGACGTTCCGAAACTACATTCGGGTCCTTCGACCCCTTCCGACACCGCTTTCGGGTCTTCCGACACACTCCAAAACGTCGGTGGGTACTCTTACACACTCCGGCACCGCATTTCGGGTACTCCCCACCACATTCTGACACCCCATTCGGGTCCTCCGACACCCCATTCTGGTCCTCCGGGACGTTCCGAAACTACATTCGGGTCCTTCGACCCCTTCCGACACCGCTTTCGGGTCTTCCGACACACTCCAAAACGTCGGTGGGGTACTCTTACACACTCCGGCACCGCATTTCGGGTACTCCCCCCACCACATTCTGACACCCCATTCGGGTCCTCCGACACCCCATTCTGGTCCTCCGGGACGTTCCGAAACTACATTCGGGTCCTTCGACCCCTTCCGACACCGCTTTCGGGTTATCCGACACACTCCAAAACGTCGGTGGGGTACTCTTACACACTCCGGCACCGCATTTCGGGTACTCCCCCACCACATTCTGACACCCCATTCGGGTCCTCCGACACCCCATTCTGGTCCTCCGGGACGTTCCGAAACTACATTCGGGTCCTTCGACCCTTCCGACACCGCTTTCGGGTCTTCCGACACACTCCAAAACGTCGGTGGGGTACTCTTACACACTCCGGCACCGCATTTCGGGTACTCCCCCACCACATTCTGACACCCCATTCGGGTCCTCCGACACCCCATTCTGGTCCTCCGGGACGTTCCGAAACTACATTCGGGTCCTTCGACCCCTTCCGACACCGCTTTCGGGTTATCCGACACACTCCAAAACGTCGGTGGGGTACTCTTACACACTCCGGCACCGCATTTCGGGTACTCCCCCACCACATTCTGACACCCCATTCGGGTCCTCCGACACCCCATTCTGGTCCTCCGGGACGTTCCGAAACTACATTCGGGTCCTTCGACCCCTTCCGACACCGCTTTCGGGTCTTCCGACACACTCCAAAACGTCGGTGGTGTACTCTTACACACTCCGGCACCGCATTTCGGGTACTCCCCCACCACATTCTGACACCCCATTCGGGTCCTCAGACACCCCATTCTGGTCCTCCGGGTTGTTCCGAAACTACATTCGGGTCCTTCGACCCCTTCCGACACCGCTTTCGGGTTATCCGACACACTCCAAAACGTCGGTGGGGTACTCTTACACACTCCGGCACCGCATTTCGGGTACTCCCCCACCACATTCTGACACCCCATTCGGGTCCTCCGACACCCCATTCTGGTCCTCCGGGACGTTTCGAAACTACATTCGGGTCCTTCGACTCCTTCCGACACCGCTTTCGGGTCTTCCGACACACTCCAAAACGTCGGTGGGGTACTCTTACACACTCCGGCACCGCATTTCGGGTACTCCCCCACCACATTCTGACACCCCATTCGGGTCCTCCGACACCCCATTCTGTACATTCGGGTCCTTCGACCCCTTCCGACACCGCTTTCGGGTTATCCGACACACTCCAAAACGTCGGTGGGGTACTCTTACACACTCCGGCACCGCATTTCGGGTACTCCCCCCACCACATTCTGACACCCCATTCGGGTCCTCCGACACCCCATTCTGGTCCTCCGGGACGTTCCGAAACTACATTCGGGTCCTTCGACCCCTTCCGACACCGCTTTCGGGTTATCCGACACACTCCTACACACTCCGGCACCGCATTTCGGGTACTCCCCCACCACATTCTGACACCCCATTCGGGTCCTCCGACACCCCATTCTGGTCCTCCGGGACGTTCCGAAACTACATTCGGGTCCTTCGACCCCTTCCGACACCGCTTTCGGGTTATCCGACACACTCCAAAACGTCGGTGGGGTACTCTTACACACTCCGGCACCGCATTTCGGGTACTCCCCCACCACATTCTGACACCCCATTCGGGTCCTCCGACACCCCATTCTGGTCCTCCGGGACGTTCCGAAACTACATTCGGGTCCTTCGACCCCTTCCGACACCGCTTTCGGGTCTTCCGACACACTCCAAAACGTCGGTGGGGTACTCTTACACACTCCGGCACCGCATTTCGGGTACTCCCCCACCACATTCTGACACCCCCATTCGGGTCCTCCGACACCCCATTCTGGTCCTCCGGGACGTTCCGAAACTACATTCGGGTCCTTCGACCCCTTCTGACACCGCTTTCGGGTCTTCCGACACACTCCAAACCGTCGGTGGGGTACTCTTACACTCTCCGGCACCGCATTTCGGGTACTCCCCCACCACATTCTGACACCCCATTCGGGTCCTCCGACACCCCATTCTGGTCCTCCGGGACGTTCCGAAACTACATTCGGGTCCTTGGACCCTACCGACACCGCTTTCGGGTTATCCGACACACTCCAAAACGTCGGTGGGGTACTCTTACACACTCCGGCACCGCATTTCGGGTACTCCCCCACCACATTCTGACACCCCATTCGGGTCCTCCGACACCCCATTCTGGTCCTCCGGGACGTTCCGAAACTACATTCGGGTCCTTCGACCCTTCCGACACCGCTTTCGGGTCTTCCGACACACTCCAAAACGTCGGTGGGGTACTCTTACACACTCCGGCACCGCATTTCGGGTACTCCCCCACCACATTCTGACACCCCATTCGGGTCCTCCGACACCCCATTCTGGTCCTCCGGGACGTTCCGAAACTACATTCGGGTCCTTCGACCCCTTCCGACACCGCTTTCGGGTTATCCGACACACTCCAAAACGTCGGTGGGGTACTCTTACACACTCCGGCACCGCATTTCGGGTACTCCCCCACCACATTCTGACACCCCATTCGGGTCCTCCGACACCCCATTCTGGTCCTCCGGGACGTTCCGAAACTACATTCGGGTCCTTCGACCCCTTCCGACACCGCTTTCGGGTTATCCGACACACATCAAAACGTCGGTGGCGTACTCTTACACACTCCGGCACCGCATTTCGGGTACTCCCCCACCACATTCTGACACCCCATTCGGGTCCTCCGACACCCCATTCTGGTCCTCCGGGACGTTCCGAAACTACATTCGGGTCCTTCGACCCCTTCCGACACCGCTTTCGGGTCTTCCGACACACTCCAAAACGTCGGTGGGGTACTCTTACACACTCCGGCACCGCATTTCGGGTACTCCCCCCCACATTCTGACACCCCATTCGGGTCCTCCGACACCCCATTCTGGTCCTCCGGGACGTTCCGAAACTACATTCGGGTCCTTCGACCCCTTCCGACACCGCTTTCGGGTCTTCCGACACACTCCAAAACGTCGGTGGGGTACTCTTACACACTCCGGCACCGCATTTCGGGTACTCCCCCACCACATTCTGACACCCCATTCGGGTCCTCCGACACCCCATTCTGGTCCTCCGGGACGTTCCGAAACTACATTCGGGTCTTCGACCCCTTCCGACACCGCTTTCGGGTTATCCGACACACTCCAAAACGTCGGTGGGGTACTCTTACACACTCCGGCACCGCATTTCGGGTACTCCCCCACCACATTCTGACACCCCATTCGGGTCCTCCGACACCCCATTCTGGTCCTCCGGGACGTTCCGAAACTACATTCGGGTCCTTCGACCCCTTCCGACACCGCTTTCGGGTCTACCGACACACTCCAAAACGTCGGTGGGGTACTCTTACACACTCCGGCACCGCATTTCGGGTACTCCCCCACCACATTCGACACCCCATTCGGGTCCTCCGACACCCCATTCTGGTCCTCCGGGACGTTCCGAAACTACATTCGGGTCCTTCGACCCCTTCCGACACCGCTTTCGGGTTATCCGACACACTCCAAAACGTCGGTGGGGTACTCTTACACACTCCGGCACCGCATTTCGGGTACTCCCCCACCACATTCTGACACCCCATTCGGGTCCTCCGACACCCCATCTGGTCCTCCGGGACGTTCCGAAACTACATTCGGGTCCTTCGACCCATTCCGACACCGCTTTCGGGTCTTCCGACACACTCCAAAACGTCGGTGGGGTACTCTTACACACTCCGGCACCGCATTTCGGGTACTCCCCCACCACATTCTGACACCCCATTCGGGTCCTCCGACACCCCATTCTGGTCCTCCGGGACGTTCCGAAACTACATTCGGGTCCTTCGACCCCTTCCGACACCGCTTTCGGGTCTCCGACACACTCCAAAACGTCGGTGGGGTACTCTTACACACTCCGGCACCGCATTTCGGGTACTCCCCCACCACATTCTGACACCCCATTCGGGTCCTCCGACACCCCATTCTGGTCCTCCGGGACGTTCCGAAACTACATTCGGGTCCTTCGACCCCTTCCGACACCGCTTTCGGGTTTCCCGACACACTCCAAAACGTCGGTGGGGTACTCTTACACACTCCGGCACCGCATTTCGGGTACTCCCCCACCACATTCTGACACCCCATTCGGGTCCTCCGACACCCATTCTGGTCCTCCGGGACGTTCCGAAACTACATTCGGGTCCTTCGACCCCTTCCGACACCGCTTTCGGGTTATCCGACACACTCCAAAACGTCGGTGGGGTACTCTTACACACTCCGGCACCGCATTTCGGGTACTCCCCCACACATTCTGACACCCCATTCGGGTCCTCCGACACCCCATTCTGGTCCTCCGGGACGTTCCGAAACTACATTCGGGTCCTTCGACCCCTTCCGACACCGCTTTCGGGTTATCCGACACACTCCAAAAACGTCGGTGGCGTATACTCTTACACACTCCGGCACCGCATTTCGGGTACTCCCCCACCACATTCTGACACCCCATTCGGGTCCTCCGACACCCCATTCTGGTCCTCCGGGACGTTCCGAAACTACATTCGGGTCCTTCGACCCCTTCCGCCACCGCTTTCGGGTTATCCGACACACTGCAAAACGTCGGTGTGGTACTCTTACACACTCCGGCACCGCATTTCGGGTACTCCCCCACCACATTCTGACACCCCATTCGGGTCCTCCGACACCCATTCTGGTCCTCCGGGACGTTCCGAAACTACATTCGGGTCCTTCGACCCTTCCGACACCGCTTTCGGGTTATCCGACACACTCCAAAACGTCGGTGGGGTACTCTTACACACTCCGGCACCGCATTTCGGGTACTCCCCCACCACATTCTGACACCCCATTCGGGTCCTCCGACACCCCATTCTGGTCCTCCGGGACGTTCCGAAACTACATTCGGGTCCTTCGACCCCTTCCGACACCGCTTTCGGGTTATCCGACACACTCCAAAACGTCGGTGGGGTACTCTTACACACTCCGGCACCGCATTTCGGGTACTCCCCCACCACATTCTGACACCCCATTCGGGTCCTCCGACACCCCATTCTGGTCCTCCGGGACGTTCCGAAACTACATTCGGGTCCTTCGACCCCTTCCGACACCGCTTTCGGGTTATCCGACACACTCCAAAACGTCGGTGGGGTACTCTTACACACTCCGGCACCGCATTTCGGGTACTCCCCCACCACATTCTGACACCCCATTCGGGTCCTCCGACACCCCATTCTGGTCCTCCGGGACGTTCCGAAACTACATTCGGGTCCTTCGACCCCTTCCGACACCGCTTTCGGGTTATCCGACACACTCCAAAACGTCGGTGGGGTACTCTTACACACTCCGGCACCGCATTTCGGGTACTCCCCCACCACATTCTGACACCCCATTCGGGTCCTCCGACACCCCATTCTGGTCCTCCGGGACGTTCCGAAACTACATTCGGGTCCTTCGACCCCTTCCGACACCGCTTTCGGGTCTTCCGACACACTCCAAAACGTCGGTGGGGTACTCTTACACACTCCGGCACCGCATTTCGGGTACTCCCCCACCACATTCTGACACCCCATTCGGGTCCTCCGACACCCCATTCTGGTCCTCCGGGACGTTCCGAAACTACATTCGGGTCCTTCGACCCCTTCCGACACCGCTTTCGGGTCTTCCGACACACTCCAAAACGTCGGTGGGGTACTCTTACACACTCCGGCACCGCATTTCGGGTACTCCCCCACCACATTCTGACACCCCATTCGGGTCCTCCGACACCCATTCTGGTCCTCCGGGACGTTCCGAAACTACATTCGGGTCCTTCGACCCCTTCCGACACCGCTTTCGGGTTATCCGACACACTCCAAAACGTCGGTGGGGTACTCTTACACACTCCGGCACCGCATTTCGGGTACTCCCCCACCACATTCTGACACCCCATTCGGGTCCCTGACACCCCATTCTGGTCCTCCGGGACGTTCCGAAACTACATTCGGGTCCTTCGACCCCTTCCGACACCGCTTTCGGGTTATCCGACACACTCCAAAACGTCGGTGGGGTACTCTTACACACTCCGGCACCGCATTTCGGGTACTCCCTTACCACATTCTGACACCCCATTCGGGTCCTCCGACACCCCATTCTGGTCCTCCGGGACGTTCCGAAACTACATTCGGGTCCTTCGACCACTTCCGACACCGCTTTCGGGTCTTCCGACACACTCCAAAACGTCGGTGGGGTACTCTTACACACTCCGGCACCGCATTTCGGGTACTCCCCCACCACATTCTGACCCCCCATTCGGGTTCTCCGACACCCCATTCTGGTCCTCCGGGACGTTCCGAAACTACATTCGGGTCCTTCGACCTCTTCCGACACCGCTTTCGGGTCTTCCGACACACTCCAAAACGTCGGTGGGGTACTCTTACACACTCCGGCACCGCATTTCGGGTACTCCCCTACCACATTCTGACCCCCCATTCGGGTCCTCCGACACCCCATTCTGGTCCTCCGGGACGTTCCGAAACTACATTCGGGTCCTTCGACCCCTTCCGACACCGCTTTCGGGTTATCCGACACACTCCAAAACGTCGGTGGGGTACTCTTACACACTCCGGCACCGCATTTCGGGTACTCCCCCACCACATTCTGACACCCCATTCGGGTCCTCCGACACCCCATTCTGGTCCTCCGGGACGTTCCGAAACTACATTCGGGTCCTTCGACCCCTTCCGACACCGCTTTCGGGTCTTCCGACACACTCCAAAACGTCGGTGGGGTACTCTTACACACTCCGGCACCGCATTTCGGGTACTCCCCCACCACATTCTGACACCCCATTCGGGTTCTCCGACACCCCATTCTGGTCCTCCGGGACGTTCCGAAACTACATTCGGGTCCTTCGACCCCTTCCGACACCGCTTTCGGGTTATCCGACACACTCCAAAACGTCGGTGGGGTACTCTTACACACTCCGGCACCGCATTTCGGGTACTCCCCCACCACATTCTGACACCCCATTCGGGTCTCCGACCGACACCCATTCTGGTCCTCCGGGACGTTCCGAAACTACATTCGGGTCCTTCGACCCCTTCCGACACCGGCTTTCGGGTTTCCGACACACTCCAAAACGTCGGTGGGGTACTCTTACACACTCCGGCACCGCATTTCGGGTACTCCCCCACCACATTCTGACACCCCATTCGGGTCCTCCGACACCCCATTCTGGTCCTCCGGGACGTTCCGAAACTACATTCGGGTCCTTCGACCCCTTCCGACACCGCTTTCGGGTCTTCCGACACACTCCAAAACGTCGGTGGGGTACTCTTACACACTCCGGCACCGCATTTCGGGTACTACCCCCACCACATTCTGACACCCCATTCGGGTTCTCCGACACCCCATTCTGGTCCTCCGGGACGTTCCGAAACTACATTCGGGTCCTTCGACCTCTTCCGACACCGCTTTCGGGTCTTCCGACACACTCCAAAACGTCGGTGGGGTACTCTTACACACTCCGGCACCGCATTTCGGGTACTCCCCTACCACATTCTGACCCCCATTCGGGTTCTCCGACACCCCATTCTGGTCCTCCGGGACGTTCCGAAACTACATTCGGGTCCTTCGACCTCTTCCGACACCGCTTTCGGGTCTTCCGACACACTCCAAATCGTCGGTGGGGTACTCTTACACACTCCGGCACCGCATTTCGGGTACTCCCCTACCACATTCTGACACCCCATTCGGGTTCTCCGACAACCCATTCTGGTCCTCCGGGACGTTCCGAAACTACATTCGGGTCCTTCGACCTCTTCCGACACCGCTTTCGGGTCTTCCGACACACTCCAAAACGTCGGTGGGGTACTCTTACACACTCCGGCACCGCATTTCGGGTACTCCCCCACCACATTCTGACCCCCCCATTCGGGTTCTCCGACAACCCATTCTGGTCCTCCGGGACGTTCCGAAACTACATTCGGGTCCTTCGACCCTTCCGACACCGCTTTCGGGTCTTCCGACACACTCCAAAACGTCGGTGGGGTACTCTTACACACTCCGGCACCGCATTTCGGGTACTCCCCTACCACATTCTGACCCCCCATTCGGGTTCTATGACAACCCATTCTGGTCCTCCGGGACGTTCCGAAACTACATTCGGGTCCTTCGACCTCTTCCGACACCGCTTTCGGGTCTTCCGACACACTCCAAAACGTCGGTGGGGTACTCTTACACACTCCGGCACCGCATTTCGGGTACTCCCGTACCACATTCTGACCCCCCCATTCGGGTTTTCCGACAACCCATTCTGGTCCTCCGGGACGTTCCGAAACTACAGTCGGGTCCTTCGACCTCTTCCGACACCGCTTTCGGGTCTTCCGACACACTCCAAAACGTCGGTGGGGTACTCTTACACACTCCGGCACCGCATTTCGGGTACTCCCCTACCACATTCTGACCCCCCATTCGGGTTCTCCGACACCCCATTCTGGTCCTCCGGGACGTTCCGAAACTACATTCGGGTCCTTCGACCTCTTCCGACACCGCTTTCGGGTCTTCCGACACACTCCAAAACGTCGGTGGGGTACTCTTACACACTCCGGCACCGCATTTCGGGGACTCCCCCACCACATTCTGGCACCCCATTCGGGTCCTCCGACACACCATTCTGGTCCTGCGGGACGTTCCGAAACTACATTCGGGTCCTTCGACCCCTTCCGACACCGCTTTCGGGTCTTCCGACACACTCCAAAACGTCGGTGGGGTACTCTTACACACTCCGGCACCGCATTTCGGGTACTCCCCCACCACATTCTGACGCCCCATTCGGGTCCTCCGACACCCCATTCTGGTCCTCCGGGACGTTCCGAAACTACATTCGGGTCCTTCGCCCCCTTCCGACACCGCTTTCGGGTCTTCCGACACACTCCAAAACGTCGGTGGGGTACTCTTACACACTCCGGCACCGCATTTCGGGTACTCCCCCACCACATTCTGACACCCCATTCGGGTCCTCCGACACCCCATTCTGGTCCTCCGGGACGTTCCGAAACTACATTCGGGTCCTTCGACCCCTTCTGACACCGCTTTCGGGTCTTCCGACACACTCCAAACCGTCGGTGGGGTACTCTTACACACTCCGGCACCGAATTTCGGGTACTCCCCCACAACATTCTGACCCCCCATTCGGGTTCTCCGACAACCCATTCTGGTCCTCCGGGACGTTCCGAAACTACATTCGGGTCCTTCGACCCCTTCCGACACCGCTTTCGGGTCTTCCGACACACTCCAAAACGTCGGTGGGGTACTCTTACACACTCCGGCACCGCATTTCGGGTACTCCCCCACCACATTCTGACCCCCCATTCGGGTTCTCCGACACCCCATTCTGGTCCTCCGGGACGTTCCGAAACTACATTCGGGTCCTTCGACCTCTTCCGACACCGCTTTCGGGTCTTCCGACACACTCCAAAACGTCGGTGGGGTACTCTTACACACTCCGGCACCGCATTTCGGGTACTCCCCTACCACATTCTGACCCCCCATTCGGGTTCTCCGACAACCCATTCTGGTCCTCCGGGACGTTCCGAAACTACATTCGGGTCCTTCGACCCCTTCCGACACCGCTTTCGGGTCTTCCGACACACTCCAAAACGTCGGTGGGGTACTCTTACACACTCCGGCACCGCATTTCGGGTACTCCCCTACCACATTCTGACCCCCCATTCGGGTCCTCCGACACCCCATTCTGGTCCTCCGGGACGTTCCGAAACTACATTCGGGTCCTTCGACCCTTCCGACACCGCTTTCGGGTCTTCCGACACACTCCAAAACGTCGGTGGGGTACTCTTACACACTCCGGCACCGCATTTCGGGTACTCCCCCACCACATTCTGACACCCCATTCGGGTCCTCCGACACCCCATTCTGGTCCTCCGGGACGTTCCGAAACTACATTCGGGTCCTTCGACCCCTTCCGACACCGCTTTCGGGTTATCCGACACACTCCAAAACGTCGGTGGGGTACTCTTACACACTCCGGCACCGCATTTCGGGTACTCCCCCACCACATTCTGACACCCCATTCGGGTTCTCCGACACCCCATTCTGGTCCTCCGGGACGTTCCGAAACTACATTCGGGTCCTTCGACCCTTCCGACACCGCTTTCGGGTCTTCCGACACACTCCAAAACGTCGGTGGGGTACTCTTACACACTCCGGCACCGCATTTCGGGTACTCCCCCACCACATTCTGACACCCCATTCGGGTCCTCCGACACCCCATTCTGGTCCTCCGGACGTTCCGAAACTACATTCGGGTCCTTCGACCCCTTCCGACACCGCTTTCGGGTTATCCGACACACTCCAAAACGTCGGTGGGGTACTCTTACATACTCCGGCACCGCATTTCGGGTACTCCCCCACCACATTCTGACACCCCATTCGGGTCCTCCGACACCCCATTCTGGTCCTCCGGGACGTTCCGAAACTACATTCGGGTCCTTCGACCCCTTCCGACACCGCTTCGGGTCTTCCGACACACTCCAAAACGTCGGTGGCGTACTCTTACACACTCTGGCACCGCATTTCGGGTACTCCCCCACCACATTCTGACCCCCCCATTCGGGTCCTCCGACACCCCATTCTGGTCCTCCGGGACGTTCCGAAACTACATTCGGGTCCTTCGACCCCTTCCGACACCGCTTTCGGGTTATCCGACACACTCCAAAACGTCGGTGGGGTACTCTTACACACTCCGGCACCGCATTTCGGATACTCCCCCACCACATTCTGACACACCATTCGGGTTCTCCGACACCCCATTCTGGTCCTCCGGGACGTTCCGAAACTACATTCGGGTCCTTCGACCCCTTCCGACACCGCTTTCGGGTCTTCCGACACACTCCAAAACGTCGGTGGCGTACTCTTACACACTCCGGCACCGCATTTCGGGTACTCCCCTACCACATTCTGACCACCCATTCGGGTTCTCCGACAACCCATTCTGGTCCTCCGGGACGTTCCGAAACTACATTCGGGTCCTT